>JASFAX010000088.1:0-95000 GCA_030737875.1 Allium sativum | reverse complement strand
TGAGGGACATACAACCATAATATGTGTTCTGTGTGTATGTTTGTATATGTGTATGTGTGATTTTTATGTGTGCTTGTATGAATATAGTATTCGATCAATGAGGCAAGTTGGTGGTGAAAGGAGGTAGTGGCTCATGGTCGAATTAAGGAGGAAAAAAGGGGAGAAGAGGCTAGGAAGCCATGGATTGAGAGCTCAAGAATGAGATGGAAAAGTGAGAAGTGGAGTGAATGGAAATGGAATGGTTAGGTGTCTTTTTATAGCAATAAAGGAGGGGGTACTTAAAATATTCCAAGGGACACTTGTCTTGTTCTGAAGCTCCCTTAACATGCACGTTGACACATGTAGGACATGCAATACTCCTTAACATGCACCATGCCCGACCCAGAGTTGTTTTTCTTTCACACAAAACTCTGGGTGTCGATAATTTTCACACGGGCAACCTTGTGTCAGGTTTAGTAGTTATATTTGGAGCTTGTGTCTTGGAGCCTCTTTCCCGGTGTATCCCTTGATTTTGTGGAGTTGCTATTGCTTTGAAGTATCACCTATTTTCTTTGGAACATATTATTTGTGGGCATATGTAATCTAGAGCTATTCAGGTGAAGATGGAGTCTGTTATGGGATTTACTTTGTTAGTCAGTTTCAGCTGTTCTTTTGGTTATGGATATGTATTGTTATAAACTCTGATGTAATCTCATGCTATATAAATGAGAAGTTGATTTATTTCATTGTGATAGATCTAATGTGTTATATTCTGTAACACCCCGCCTCCGCTAGGGTCACTCGCAAAGGAATGCACTAGCTTTAGAGGGGTATTATTGGTAAACATGCACAGAAACATCACAAGACAGAACACATAAAATAGCGGAAGTAAAATCAATCTTTCATAACATGAATACATAAGGTCTAAAGCCTTTTACATCAGAGTACATCAAAACCTGTCTTGCAATAATAAAGAAGCATAAAGACTTTTTTTTTTCATAAATTATTCCCCAAGAAAAGCAGTAAAGTAGCCATAGCCAAGAAAAGTCCAAGCCATCCATGATGACCTTCAAGCAGAAGAAGTCCGAACTAAACAGCAGTGTTTCCTCCCTGTAACCTGGGGGGGAAACGGAAGAAAAGAGGCGAAACAAAACGGGTCAGTCAAAAAGACTGAGTAAGCACTATCTACTATTAGTATAAAAACTAGTAAAGTTAACTGTCATGAGAAACTGAGATGAACATAAGCATGATACAAGATAGGTCAATTAAATCAAAATAACAGGATGAACTACTGAACTAAGGTATCATGATAAACTACGGTGTCATGATAAATCAAAGTATCACATCATCAGATTTCTATCAAGTATACTATCCCAAGGTATCTACCCCGTCTAACATCCCACGGTATCTATTCCGTATGTTCTTCCTGGTTCTAACATGTATATTTGCTCTGCACCCTCCGTACTAGTATCCCAGCCTTGTTATGTGTTAACCATGAATGTCCCTTACTCAAAGTCGTGTAATGGTCCATGTCAACCTAATATATCGCATATATAGGTTACTCAAATCATATGTTTCTTTCCATGTATATAAGTTCAGTCCTTTGCCGTACCTTGTACGGGCTTCCTCATGTCGTATTATCCTTGAAATCGTTTGGACTGTCACCCTTGTTCTAGCTAGGCTCTTCCATATGAATCATCGTTTGAACTACTAGGACTTACGCCACCTAGCACCACTAGGGATTACGCTTACCTATTGCACGCTTTCGTATTTCGGTTTGGGTTAAACCACCTAGGCCACTAGGGATTACGCTAACCCTCAACCGCGCCCTTTTTCCCACGCATTCATCGTGAATCGTTTTTCTATAACTGTATGCACATGTATCACATCGTGCCATCCGAGTCCTGTCACAGGGCAAAACAAGAAATACAGGACTCGGTCGGGAGCTTTAGATTTATCTGCCTATGCAGATACTAAGGTCTGCTTTTCTACACGTGGCTATGGTCCCACGAGACCCCTCCCTCAACTAGTGAAAGGCAACACAAGAGAAAATCTTGCATGAGAACTACACTCCGGCCAGCCCACATCCTACGGCCTACCTCACCCATAATTAGATAGCAATTATGGTCTGTTGGGTGTTCCCTGCCTTTCCGTACGTACACGCTTGACTCAAGATGGTAGATGATCGACGAACTTGCTATCTCGGGCACCTTATGTATTCGTCGACTCACTGCTATCCACCCCAGTCTTTAGGTCGCTCGCATAGCAACCAAGGCATATTCTTGGTTCTTCTACCGCAGACCTCAACCTCTCGTGAGCCTAGTATAATGACCTGGCAGCTCACAGAGGGATCCCAAGAATATCCTCACGTTCCCCGAAGCCGCTGCTTCGTTACCCAGTTCGTTGGAGCCTTTATCTAAATCAGATAGCCTGCTCCTACACGCATACTTAAACGTTGACCTAACGTATCGGGTTACTAATCTATCTAAGAAATGGTCCAAATTTCCTTGACTAAGAATTATTACTTAGTTTCCCTTAACTAAGGTTTACCACTTAGCCTTATTTCCATAATCCTTGTTAACGATGGTTATTTACCTAATCCTCCGAATTAGGGTTTATCTAATGGGTTAAGTGTTATCATTCAAGTCCATGACTTAACCCTATCGAGTCAAATTGGTCAAGTACCAGTTTACTTTAATCCTATCGGATTATCTTGCTAGATTGATTAAGCATAGATTATCTTAATCCCATCCAATTATCGAGTCGGATTGGTTAAGTATAGGCTGGCTTAACCCCATCCTCTAATTGTACTAGAATGGTTAAGTATACTCTAAGAAGGTCTTGTGACTTAACCTTATCAGGTCCGCGTATTAGATTGGTTAAGTGTGGATCACTTAATCCTCATCAAATCATCATGTATAATTGGTTAAGTATAAGTTGCTTAACCCCATTAGATTATCATGTTAAGTTGGTTGAGTATTGGTTACTTAACCTCATTAAATTACCAAGTTTAGTTTGGTTAAGTGTTTAGCTTAACCCCATCGAATTACCGTGTCGAGATTAGTTAAGTGTCAATTACTTAACCCCGTTTAATTACCGTGTTTAGATTAGTTAAGCCTTAATTACTTAACCCCATCTAATTACCAAGTCGGATTAGTTAAGTGTAAATTACTTAACCCCATCTAATTACCAAGTCGTATAAAAATGGTTAAGTGTCATTAGGCAAATCAAATCACTTAACCTACCCAACCTTGTCATGTTTTGTTAAGTATCATTAGCCTAATCAATTTACTTAACCCCTTTATCCATGTCATATTTGGTTAAGAGTCATTAATCAAATTAACTTAACCCTATCATGTGACATTAATTACTTAATGCACCCCAACCTCTCACATTAGACTTTGTTGTGGTTACTAGTTAAGCCGGTCGGTTCCGGGTAGCTTTACACCACAACTTGGTCTAACCTCGGGTTCAAGCACAACATGACCAACTTCTCACATTGAGTCCTATTGTTTGCAACTACTAGTTAGGCCGGTCGGTTCCGGGTAGTTTTACGTTGCAAACTCAACCCAACCTCGAGTTGGCCACTTTCATGTTTAGTCTAGTGTCATGTTCATAGTCAAGTTTTCAAGCAATTGGGTAGACCTAACTTAATAGGTAAATTCCCAATGGGTAGACCTAACTTAATAGGTAAATTCCCAAGCTTATGTTTTTATGCATACTTACATGTCAAATTCCATGTTATATTTCAAGTCATGTTTTCAAGTATAAACACATGTCATATTTAACGTTACATGTTGTCATGTTTATACCCATTTACCCAAGTCATATTCATGTCATTATGTTTTCCCATAATGTGAACCCAACGCTTTTTAAACTCGCATGTACGTTCGCAACCACGTAATGGATTAAAAGAAGAGACTTGGCAAAGGCATAACAAAAATGGATATTAAGCCACAAGTTAATCATGGTGGCGAATGAGGCACAAATGTGGTCATTAGCTTGCATGTTACATTCTTAAGCCTCACAAAAACATGCATAAACCCAATCTTGGTACATAAGCGAATCATGGTGACAAAAGACATGGAATGATGACTAGTAACTCGCATATATCATCATATAAGGGTTATGACTTCATATGCAAGTTGACATAAAGATTATGAAGGTCCTCATGTTGCATAATGCAACATTTCAACATAAAGGTTGTAGCTTTTTGCTCATAAGATCAAGATAATGACTTCATAAACTTGCATAACATGATAGCATGCATCATTCTCAATGATCAAACTCAAACTTTCAACATGAACATTTAACTTCATAGTTAATATCTAAGAGTAGGGAAGGGCTTACATTGCTATGAAGGCCTAAATCGATTAAACTAAAGCTTGTGATGAAGCCTATGCATGCCATCACCCAAAAACCCAAAGATGAACCCTCCAAATCAACAAAAACACTATCTTTATGAACAAAGATCAAAGCTTTTGCCTTGAAATCAACTTGAGAAGCTCTCATACTAACATAGGGACTCTCTAACACTCTCATGATCATGAAACCTCTCATAGGAATGAAGTGGAGGCTAGGATAGTTGAGTGGAGGCCATGAGAGTAGGAATTTTGCCATAGTTTAGTTACATGAGTGAATAATGAGGATTTAGGGGGGTTTAGGGGCTTATTTATAGAAGATTAGGCTAGTTAGGACCCTTAGATTAACCCTAGGACCAACCTGAACCGTCAGATTTCAAGCCAGGCCCAAAAACCTAGCCAAGATAGAAAATAGGTGCACCAGGCCAGAATCAGCCGACAGGGCAAGTCGACAGCCCTGTCGACATGCCTGTCGACATGCATGTCGACAGCCCTGTCGACAGCCAAGTCGACTTGTCTGGGCGGGAATTTTCCCGCCTGGCCCCATCTCTGCATGTTTCGAAATTCAAATTTCCCGAAAACTTCTTTGGGCCTTAACCGGGTCTTACGGACTTCGATTTACAAAATTTCGGACTCTATTTCGCGTATTTTTCCGAGACGAACGCAATGGCATAGCCCGTTTTACTTGATTCAGAATTTAAAATTAAATTCTGCCTTGATTCTCGTTTTAACATGTTATCGAAATACGAGTTGTTACATTCTCCCCACCTTTTAGGATTTCGTCCCCGAAATCTCCAAGTTAGGAAGAACATATCCTACCATCCATCATCCATCTACTCAAAACATCATCCACGAGCAACCATTGTCCTTAGATGATTTCTAATGCTGTATGAATATATGCAAAACGTGTGTGTACATGTTCCTTAGCTAATGCTAATGATCAGGCCTGAATAATCTTTCTAATGCAAAAATATGTATAGTGCCATGAATCCAACATGTATGCAAATAGTCCTAGTCATATAGATGCTATATGCGTGCACAATCATTCATTCATATGCAACAACCGCATGATAACACATTCAATTTCATCCATAACCAAGTACAAACACTCGTGCATATGCAATATGAAATGTGACCGAGTCGAGCTAGTATCTAATGTGTATTCGCGCATCCACGAGCAACCACTTGCAACCACTTGCAACCATATCAATCATAACATGTTTCAAATACATGTTTACATCCATAGGGTTCTACCTAGGATTCCCTGAAACAGGGTCGAGAAGATAAACAAGACAAACTCCTTATGGGGTTTGTAACAGAAAATAGGACCGAGAGGATGTCCACAAAAGATAGCCTACAAGTAAGCTCTACAGAAAACAGGGATCAAGGATATACTTCCAAAAAGAGATATCATGCGCGTATCTAGTCTTTGACCATCAAAGTCGTATTTCCTTGAGCTCAATTCCATTGTGCCTTGACCGTCCTTTAACTTCGCGATTTCGTAGCTTCTTATTTCCTGTTTCCATAACATGAGCTGGAACTCATTTCTTCGTCGCCTCTCGTTCCACTTGCACTTATCCTCTTTCTAGAATACTTGACGCAAACATGACTGCGTACTCACGATCTCATGCAAGCTTTCCAAAATTCACTAGTGAATCTCGGACCTCGTACCATAAGGTATTCCACGTAGTAGAACTTTCTCTTGAAAGTAAACAGATGCCAACCGGGTTATCAAGTGCACTTACTAGGGTGATTTCCATAACCCATGCATAAGTGAAATAAACCATCCGTCTTATCGGCGAACACCACTCGATCGGGCTTCAAATTTCCAATAAAGGTATCAAGGGATTCTAGGTAACTAATCATGACCGAACCCAAAAGGTTCCACGAGACTTCGAGGGTATTACCAAGGCTAGTCAAGGGTCTAACTACCCTCCTATCAAAACCGAGAGTGGCACCCCTTACTGGATAACCACTTCATCCCTAGAATCCATCCATAACCGAGGCATGTCATTCTCAAATCCAAAACAAGTCATGAATAAATGGACCGATTCTCCACAGGACTTGAGACAAAAATGGGATTCTCTATTACGCTAGTACTTAAGGTGCAGAGACTCAACTATCGAAGCAGACTTAAATGATACGATGATCAAACCAAAGTCCTAACGGGATGATAGAGAAGAAAAACTAAACCTTTAACAAGATCGTTACCCTCCTTCCGAGGCACCCTAGAAATGAGAGCATACTACTGCCCTCCCGATGATCTTGTCTTTGTCCCATGATACTTAACTATCCGTCCCGTTCCACCATGCCAAAGGTACTCTCTCGTCATGGGTTTCATTGTTCATCTTTCTCTCTCATTCTGAGTTGAGCCATACCAACAAGTTGCTCATCCTTAAACTCGTATCCTTTATCCTCTTTCTCACTATCCTTTCTTATAACGCGGCCACTGGTCTCCCGAGAACAGCCTCCATCGCATGGAAAGCACTTTCGAAGATAGAAAAGACTAGTCGCAGTTAAAACCACTGTGACTACAGATGGAGGAAAGAAAGGAAAAGAGATTCAATCAAGGAAACCAGGATAGTGCTAATGGCCTTTGGGGAATAGCCTTTTTCTTTTTAAAAGAAAATTTTCTTGAAAATTGCTTCTTTATAAACGATTTTCAAATAGTTTTCAGAAGGTCTTTAAAAACTTTTGCCCAGTCTGGTAACCTTCTGCTCTGATACCAAATGTAACACCCCGCCTCCGCTAGGGTCACTCGCAAAGGAATGCACTAGCTTTAGAGGGGTATTATTGGTAAACATGCACAGAAACATCACAAGACAGAACACATAAAATAACGGAAGTAAAATCAATCTTTCATAACATGAATACATAAGGTCTAAAGCCTTTTACATCAGAGTACATCAAAACCTGTCTTGCAATAATAAAGAAGCATAAAGACTTTTTTTTTCATAAATTATTCCCCAAGAAAAGCAGTAAAGTAGCCATAGCCAAGAAAAGTCCAAGCCATCCATGATGACCTTCAAGCAGAAGAAGTCCGAACTAAACAGCAGTGTTTCCTCCCTGTAACCTGGGGGGGAAACGGAAGAAAAGAGGCGAAACAAAACGGGTCAGTCAAAAAGACTGAGTAAGCCCTATCTACTATTAGTATAAAAACTAGTAAAGTTAACTGTCATGAGAAACTGAGATGAACATAAGCATGATACAAGATAGGTCAATTAAATCAAAATAACAGGATGAACTACTGAACTAAGGTATCATGATAAACTACGGTGTCATGATAAATCAAAGTATCACATCGTCAGATTTCTATCAAGTATACTATCCCAAGGTATCTACCCCGTCTAACATCCCACGGTATCTATTCCGTATGTTCTTCCTGGTTCTAACATGTATATTTGCTCTGCACCCTCCGTACTAGTATCCCAGCCTTGTTATGTGTTAACCATGAATGTCCCTTACTCAAAGTCGTGTAATGGTCCATGTCAACCTAATATATCGCATATATAGGTTACTCAAATCATATGTTTCTTTCCATGTATATAAGTTCAGTCCTTTGCCGTACCTCGTACGGGCTTCCTCATGTCGTATTATCCTTGAAATCGTTTGGACTGTCACCCTTGTTCTAGCTAGGCTCTTCCATATGAATCATCGTTTGAACTACTAGGACTTACGCCACCTAGCACCACTAGGGATTACGCTTACCTATTGCACGCTTTCGTATTTCGGTTTGGGTTAAACCACCTAGGCCACTAGGGATTACGCTAACCCTCAACCGCGCCCTTTTTCCCACGCATTCATCGTGAATCGTTTTTCTATAACTGTATGCACATGTATCACATCGTGCCATCCGAGTCCTGTCACAGGGCAAAACAAGAAATACAGGACTCGGTCGGGAGCTTTAGATTTATCTGCCGATGCAGATACTAAGGTCTGCTTTTCTACATGTGGCTATGGTCCCACGAGACCCCTCCCTCAACTAGTGAAAGGCAACACAAGAGAAAATCTTGCATGAGAACTACACTCCGGCCAGCCCACATCCTACGGCCAACCTCACCCATAATTAGATAGCAATTATGGTCTGTTGGGTGTTCCCTGCCTTTCCGTACGTACACGCTTGACTCAAGATGGTAGATGATCGACGAACTTGCTATCTCGGGCACCTTATGTATTCGTCGACTCACTGCTATCCACCCCAGTCTTTAGGTCGCTCGCATAGCAACCAAGGCATATTCTTGGTTCTTCTACCGCAGACTTCAACCTCTCGTGAGCCTAGTATAATGACCTGGCAGCTCACAGAGGGATCCCAAGAATATCCTCACGTTCCCCGAAGCCGCTGCTTCGTTACCCAGTTCGTTGGAGCCTTTATCTAAATCAGATAGCCTGCTCCTACACGCATACTTAAACGTTGACCTAACGTATCGGGTTACTAATCTATCTAAGAAATGGTCCAAATTTCCTTGACTAAGAATTATTACTTAGTTTCCCTTAACTAAGGTTTACCACTTAGCCTTATTTCCATAATCCTTGTTAACGATGGTTATTTACCTAATCCTCCGAATTAGGGTTTATCTAATGGGTCAAGTGTTATCATTCAAGTCCATGACTTAACCCTATCGAGTCAAATTGGTCAAGTACCAGTTTACTTTAATCCTATCGGATTATCTTGCTAGATTGATTAAGCATAGATTATCTTAATCCCATCCAATTATCGAGTCGGATTGGTTAAGTATAGGCTGGCTTAACCCCATCCTCTAATTGTACTAGAATGGTTAAGTATACTCTAAGAAGGTCTTGTGACTTAACCTTATCAGGTCCGCGTATTAGATTGGTTAAGTGTGGATCACTTAATCCTCATCAAATCATCATGTATAATTGGTTAAGTATAAGTTGCTTAACCCCATTAGATTATCATGTTAAGTTGGTTGAGTATTGGTTACTTAACCTCATTGAATTACCAAGTTTAGTTTGGTTAAGTGTTTAGCTTAACCCCATCGAATTACCGTGTCGAGATTAGTTAAGTGTCAATTACTTAACCCCGTTTAATTACCGTGTTTAGATTAGTTAAGCCTTAATTACTTAACCCCATCTAATTACCAAGTCGGATTAGTAAGTGTAAATTACTTAACCCCATCTAATTACCAAGTCGTATAAAAATGGTTAAGTGTCATTAGGCAAATCAAATCACTTAACCTACCCAACCTTGTCATGTTTTGTTAAGTATCATTAGCCTAATCAATTTACTTAACCCCTTTATCCATGTCATATTTGGTTAAGAGTCATTAATCAAATTAACTTAACCCTATCATGTGACATTAATTACTTAATGCACCCCAACCTCTCACATTAGACTTTGTTGTGGTTACTAGTTAAGCCGGTCGGTTCCGGGTAGCCTTACACCACAACTTGGTCTAACCTCGGGTTCAAGCACAACATGACCAACTTCTCACATTGAGTCCTATTGTTTGCAACTACTAGTTAGGCCGGTCAGTTCCGGGTAGTTTTACGTTGCAAACTCAACCCAACCTCGAGTTGGCCACTTTCATGTTTAGTCTAGTGTCATGTTCATAGTCAAGTTTTCAAGCAATTGGGTAGACCTAACTTAATAGGTAAATTCCCAATGGGTAGACCTAACTTAATAGGTAAATTCCCAAGCTTATGTTTTTATGCATACTTACATGTCAAATTCCATGTTATATTTCAAGTCATGTTTTCAAGTATAAACACATGTCATATTTAACGTTACATGTTGTCATGTTTATACCCATTTACCCAAGTCATATTCATGTCATTATGTTTTCCCATAATGTGAACCCAACGCTTTTTAAACTCGCATGTACGTTCGCAACCACGTAATGGATTAAAAGAAGAGACTTGGCAAAGGCATAACAAAAATGGATATTAAGCCACAAGTTAATCATGGTGGCGAATGAGGCACAAATGTGGTCATTAGCTTGCATGTTACATTCTTAAGCCTCACAAAAACATGCATAAACCCAATCTTGGTACATAAGCGAATCATGGTGACAAAAGACATGGAATGATGACTAGTAACTCGCATATATCATCATATAAGGGTTATGACTTCATATGCAAGTTTACATAAAGATTATGAAGGTCCTCATGTTGCATAATGCAACATTTCAACATAAAGGTTGTAGCTTTTTGCTCATAAGATCAAGATAATGACTTCATAAACTTGCATAACATGATAGCATGCATCATTCTCAATGATCAAACCCAAACTTTCAACATGAACATTTAACTTCATAGTTAATATCTAAGAGTAGGGAAGGGCTTACATTGCTATGAAGGCCTAAATCGATTAAACTAAAGCTTGTGATGAAGCCTATGCATGCCATCACCCAAAAACCCAAAGATGAACCCTCCAAATCAACAAAAACACTATCTTTATGAACAAAGATCAAAGCTTTTGCCTTGAAATCAACTTGAGAAGCTCTCATACTAACATAGGGACTCTCTAACACTCTCATGATCATGAAACCTCTCATAGGAATGAAGTGGAGGCTAGGATAGTTGAGTGGAGGCCATGAGAGTAGGAATTTTGCCATAGTTTAGTTACATGAGTGAATAATGAGGATTTAGGGGGGTTTAGGGGCTTATTTATAGAAGATTAGGCTAGTTAGGACCCTTAGATTAACCCTAAGACCAACCTGAACCGTCAGATTTCAAGCCAGGCCCAAAAACCTAGCCAAGATAGAAAATAGGTGCACCAGGCCAGAATCAGCCGACAGGGCAAGTCGACAGCCCTGTCGACATGCCTGTCGACATGCATGTCGACAGCCCTGTCGACAGCCAAGTCGACTTGTCTGGGCGGGAATTTTCCCGCCTGGCCCCATCTCTGCATGTTTCGAAATTCAAATTTCCCGAAAACTTCTTTGGGCCTTAACCGGGTCATACGGACTTCGATTTACAAAATTTCGGACTCTATTTCGCGTATTTTTCCGAGACGAACGCAATGGCATAGCCCGTTTTACTTGATTCAGAATTTAAAATTAAATTCTGCCTTGATTCTCGTTTTAACATGTTATCGAAATACGAGTTGTTACATATTCCCAGACAACCTGGAATCCGGCACTTGAATCTCCGACATTTTGAATACGAGAAGGTATTAAATTGTCGATTTTCGAGGGTCGAAACCCGGCTTTTTTCCCGGTTTTCGCCGGTAGTTAAACCAACTTAAACCATTCATAAAGACAGATTGTTAAAGGTAACATTTGCAGAAAAATGAAAGAACTTCCATTATCATTACAATAATATTACATCAGAGTTACAATAGATACATCAGAGTACATCGATTACACTGCAGAAAAGATATTAAATTCAGCAGAAGAATATGAATGTTCCAAGATATAATAGCTCCAGCTAAAACCAGAATCCTACTCCAACAACTCCAAGGATAAATTTGCAAACTAAACTGCTATGTTGCCCATGTAAAAATTATGGACACCCAGAGTTTAGGTTTGGGAACGATAAACTCCTGGTCAATCATGAGATTGGTGTGAGAACTCAAACCAATTGTTTTTAGGGTTTGTTTTAAAGTTAGGTAATTCACCGGACCACGCTGCTAACGTGGAACAGGTTTACTCCATGTGAATACCAGTGCACAGAAATTCGCAATGACTTTTAGAAAAATGAAACTAACATATGGTATTGCGGGACACACACAACGCAAACGCACACACAGGTGAGATTTCTCTTTTGATAGTCAAAAGTGGCTTTTTACGAGAAAATCCTCTTTCATATTATTATTAGTGCATAGTGTGAAAAATCTTTTGAAAGTAAATAAATTAAACTAGCCAACATAATGCCACATCCCATCATACCAACGTAATCCTTCCAGTAACCAGCAGGCAATAAAAACAAAACCATACGGGCGTAGTGGAGACTGGGTTTTCAACAATGACTAAGCAAAGGAACTTACTAACCGGACCGAATTTCGAACACCTCTAGAGGGATATCTGAGGATCAACAGTGATGCTTCTCATGCCAACGCAAGGTCAGATTGCCTTTGTAACTAGGTAACTTAAAGTACGCCTGAGTATATCATCTCCCGATGATTACCGACCTTTCCGAGCATGCACCAACAACCACAAAAGTAGATGTTTTCCACATAGGTTAATACCTGGGCTCCATACCATGGTACACCTTCTATCTAGAAGGAGACAAAACCCCATAATCCTACTGCATTTCTTCCTGTTTTGGCCATTTACGAGGGTGTGAGGCTTGCCGAGGACACAATATACACAAAGCTATGCTTAAATAAGTCATGCTTGGGTCATCCATAGCTCATCACATAACTTAAGTATGTCATATTGTCCATTCACAACGCACTACTGATTTCCATCAATATATAACCTCTAAGCTCATACGTCTTAGAGAATCATGTTATGCTAAAAGAATAAATTCTCCGCCACCAAACATATATATATATAGCAGAAATCAGTGCTACGCAGTCAATTACAATGTCAGACACGCAATCCATACATGTCCGTTCTGGGTCTGAACGAAACAACAATTCAAAATTCTTTCACATACGTTCGGGCTTCTTGCACTTATCTGATATAAAATCCATCTGCAAATGGGAGCTACCTATTTGAGACATTCTACAAGTCTTCCTTACGATATGAAGGGTTTCGGTCTTCAATACCGTCATCAATGTCTTCAATTGCTCCACAACGTCGGAATATTACTTTGAATGGTTTTCGGACATAAATCTGATCCTGGTCTTTCCAAATAATAGTCTCAATTTAAAAAAACACAATTACAGATCATATAGGATTTAAACCAAATCTTCGTTCGTTTTGGATTTGTTAATTAAAACTTTTTTAATTCATTCTCATTTTATCTTTAACAAAATCCATAATTTAACTTTTCTCCTTTAAAATACATTAAAGATAATGTAACCTCAAAACCTCAACTAACTTTTCGTTTCATAACTCGTTATCCAAATCCAGTTTCTTTTGAAAATCTTTAATCCATATTTCAACCATAGTTTCCAATTAGAACGATATCCCAACATTCAATTCTTCAATATTAATTAAAAGATTACACTTCCTTCCCAATTCCTCACTTTTAATTTCCTCAAATCAAAAATTTGATTAAATCCCCAAATTATGACATGAATTTCCACAACTCAACCTCATCGGGTTTCAAGAATGATATTATTGAAGATACCATTCACGACCAAACCTAAATCAATCGATATTAATTTAAGTTAAACAAAAATTATACCTACTTATATTCGATATCAGTTCTTATAATCAACGAATACTATAAGAGGAATAATGATAATAATATTTTTCAAATCCCTCAAATGTTATACGTTTACATCACGAAATTTCGTATCAATTATCTGAAGATTATTTCTATCCAACTTATCTCAAACAAATTAGGAAGGCCTTATCTTAGTTCGAAAATTTATCAAACCCCTTGATATTGGATTCGGATTGAAATACCATCAACTTATCCTAATATTAATCTTCGTATCCAACTCATACTATAAGTGGAATAATGGTAAACTACCTTTTAAATTACTTGAATGGTAGGAGTCATCATATACCAAATTAATCTCAAACATACGAAGATTAATCTCCAACCATATCTAATTATTTAAAATTTGAAAACTCGTTTTAATATTAAATAAATCAATCTAAATTTCATATAAAATATTTTTAATACTTTTAAACCTTTGAAAACATTTCTCAGCCATTTAAAAATGATTACTTATAATTCAGAAAATAATTTACGAGTTAAAACATTCAAGACGGATTGTTTCTAAAAAGAAGTGTTACAATAGCGTTTCAAAAGCGCTACAAAAGTGTTACAAAATAGTTTTCTTAGCTAGCTTGATCAAAATATCGTTTATCTTAACCAAAACATAAAATTTCTAATTCAAAACACGTTTAAATAATTTATAATGCTTTTATAAAAAAAAATCCATATTTTTAAAACATTAAAAATGGCTACTTATAGATATGGTCGACAACTGCACTTACAGCGTTTTTTTTTTCAAAACGGGTTTAAACATAACGTGAAAATTATAAGTTAAAACTCAAATCTGCTTTCACTCATTTGAAAGTCCTTGTTAATAGAAATCAAACATTTTTCGTTTCGTGGAAATCCGATTTAAATTGCAAAAGTTATACGTGTTTAAAATTTGCAACTTAAATACGCAAACTGCTGCTATGCGACAAGCTCTATTTTTACCATAATATATTCTCATATAAAAATTATTTCGAACCGCTTCAAAATACTTTTAGAAAACCAATATATACTTATATAAACATTTTTCTTGATAGGAAAACCAAAGGGTAAGTTTAACTCAGGTTTAGTTTGGGTTTTGAAATGAACCAAAACTCTCTCTGTCTTAATTTTTTTGTAAATTAGGTCCCTATTTTATGAAAATCATCAAAAAAAATCAACAAAATTCAAAGTTAAATTCAACACATAATAGCCATCGTTTTCATGCATTAAAACTTCAAAAAATGAACCAAAAACAAAACAATAGCAAGCTCTAGTATATTGTAGCAAATCATGCAATTATCTGCAATTGTTTTCTTAAAACAATATTTGTATCAACTGCAACAACATTGATAGATTTCGGCAATATATTGTAATAATTGCAGATTTTGTAGCAATTTTCATTTCGCCTTCAATTAGTTCAGTTTTTCATCAAGTTTTAAATACTTACTGATATATTAGCAATAATACACAATTATTGTTGATATATCAGCAAGTATTCACCAACTTGCTGGTATATTAGCAATTTAATACAATAATTGTTAATATATCAACAATATTTCACATTACAACAATTTTTAACATTGTTACTGATATATCAACAATAATATACAATTATTGCTGATATATCAGCAATATTCACTATAATTACTGATTTTGAAATTTTACTTTTTCAGATTATTCACTTGAATATTTGCAATTTTTTTAAACAGCAGCGCCAAAAAAATGTGAAAAAACACGTAACAAAGAAAATAGGGGCCCGCTTTATAATAAACTTTAGGGGAAGATGCCGCTTATATGAAACTTGGAAATATGGACCCGCGCCTAATTTCCACAAAACTAAACTTCACCTTTTCAAAACAAAACCATTTTCATCGATTTACGACAAAACCTTGTTTTATCGTCAAAAAACTGTTTAACAAGCGTTCTTTTTTTACGAAGTCTATTCGCATACAATTCAATTCCATTTTCAAATTATTTTAAATCTCAATTTGAAATTGAATTTCAAACTCCAATTTCAATAATAATATTGCTTCAAATTACGAAGGGGATTTGCCGATCACCAATGCAATACCATAATTGTCGTGTCAAAGTTTGTGTGAAACAACAATTATAAACATCAACTGCAACCATCATCAAGATGATTAAATAAATAATAATTGTGCACAAGCGTTATAACACTAACACTTAATAGCGTGTGTGTTCCAAACTACGTAATCATCATCAATCACAACAAATATCAACCATTAACATCCATAGTTGGTTCAAACTGATTACATTAGTTAACTATCCAAATTGAAACGACCAAAACTTCCCCTTTTGGGAAAGCCCGGATTGAGTTGAGAACATGATGCATCAGAACACAAACAATAGAACATTTCATTGCTTATTACAACAATTTACATCAGAGTACAGGAATATATCAAAGCATGAATAAATATTACACAGAAAAATATCAGAGATTTAAAATACATAGCAGCAGAAAACAATAAATAATACAATGTGTAGCGGAAAATTATAGCTGACACAATTGAAAGAAATATACGGATACAAAGCTTTCTGAATATAGCTCCAACTATAAATTCAGGATCTTGGGAAAAGAAATATCTGCGAAAACCAAAACTACTAGTTGCCCATGTGGAAAATATGGGCACTCAGAGTCTAGGTTAAAAAAATAAACTCCAGGTCAGTCATGAGACTGGTGTGAGAACTAAAACAGTTATTAATTTGATTTTAAAGTTAGGTAAATCAAGGGAGCACACCGTATAACACGGAACGAGTTTACCCCCAAGAATACCAGTGCATAAACAAATAGCGCAATGCTAATTAAAGAAAATGAAGCAATTATAAGACTGTTTTAATCTCAAAAATCATTACTTAATGATTATTCGAATTTAAGAAATTAATCTTATCTTTAACTGGTTAAAGAACTAATGTGTAACACCCCGAATTTCAGTTAATACTAATATTCACTAATTACAGAATTAATAATCTCAGATCTGAGAATCAGGGGAAACGGGCTGCGTCATTGCGTTCGTCTCGGAAAAATACGCGAAATAGAGTCCGAGTTTTCGAGAATCGGAGTCCGTATGGCCCAGTTATGGCCTAATGAAGTTTTCAGAAAATTCAAAGTTCAAAACAGATTTAAAATTCAGGTTCAAATTTCGAAATTGGGGCCATTGGGCGCAGGCGGAAAAAATTCCCGCCTAGCTAACCAAGTCGACAGCCCTGTCGACTGGGCAGTCGACTTGGCTAGGACCAAGTCGACAGCCCTGTCGACTTGGGTGTCGACAGGGGGTGCTCGGCCAGTTTGGCCTGGTGCACCATTTTAGGGTTTGGCTGTGTTTTGGGGCTGTTTTCTGGAAGCTTCCGAGATCTGACGGACCTAAACTAACCTAGGGTTAATCTAAGGGTCTAAAACACATCCTAATCCTATAAATAAGACCCTAAGCTGGCCCTAAATGATCATAATCCTATCCTCTAACTAAACTATGCCAAAATTTTCTATGATCATGGCCTCCACTCAAAACCCTAGCCTCCATCCTCTTTCTAAACTATTTCTATGAAGGCTTTCATGTTCATACAAGCATTTTTAAGTTGTATGAGTGATCATTAGCTTGCATTCATCATCAAGTTGCAAGCTTTATTTTCAAGGCTAGAGTTTTTGGGTGATTTTTGGCAAGGGTTTGCTTATTGGAGTTTAGTGGTGAGTTTCTATAGCCTTAATAATCAATTGTTAAATTGATTATGATAGGATATGATAAGATAAGGCTATGTTTGTGGATCAATGTGTTTATGCAAGTTTGGTATAGTGTATGTTGTGTGTTTTGCAAGTTTTATGCTATATGTTATGCAAGTTTAATGCTATGTTTTATGATGCTCATTATGCAAAACACTATGTTGAACATTGATTCATAGGTAACATGTTATGCAAGCTATATGTGAGATTATATGCAAGTTCATATGTAACATGTTATGCAAGCTATATGTGAGATTATATGCAAGTTCATATGTAACATGTAATGCAAGTTATGTGCATGATTATATGCAAGTTCATATGTAACATGTTATGCAAGTTATGTGTTTGGTTATATGCAAGTTATGTGCATGATTATATGCAAGTTCATATGTAACATGTTATGCAAGTTATGTGTTTGGTTATATGCAAGTTATGTGCATGATTATATGCAAGTTCATATGTAACATGTTATGCAAGTTATGTGTTTGGTTATATGCAAGTTATGTGCATGATTATATGCAAGTTCATATGTAACATGTTATGCAAGTTATGTGTTTGGTTATATGCAAGTTAACATGTGATATGCTATGCAAGTTCACACCTTTGTATGACATAAGAATCATATGCAAGTTACCCCTTTTGTGACATATGTGCTTCATGCAAGTTTGGGTTAAATGCTAGTTGGGTTTAATGTATGCTCATATATGCAAGTTGACACCTTTTAAACCCATGATAAAGTTATATGCTATGTTGGTTAAACCCATGGCATTTGTGATGAATCTTCCCCTTATTATGTCATGTTATGAGAACGAATTACGTGGGGAACGATGGGGTTAATATGCATGTAAATAAAATGGTGTGAAATGGGTATGCTTAAGCATAACATAAAGTGAATGGACATAATTGGGAATTTACCTATTAAGTTGGGTCTACCCATATTATGGAATTGGGAATTTACCTATTAAGTTAGGTCTACCCATATTATGGAATTGGGAATTTACCTATTGAGTTAGGTCTACCCATATTCTTGAAATTGGTAATTAATTAGGGATAACTAATACAAATTATGGGGGTGATTAATTAGGTGTAATTAATCGACTAAGACACGAGGTTGGACCCTTTTGTAGCATAAGACTGCCCGGAACCAACAGGCAAATCCAGCGGCTACAAATGATTGGCCCAATGTGAGAGGTCTTAGTCATAAACTAAATACGTGACAAGTGTAAGGACACGAGGTTAGACTCTGTTATGGTGTAAGGCTGCCCGGAACCAACCGGCATATCCAGCTGCCATAAAAGACAGTCTAATGTGAGAGGTCTTTGCAAAGGTTACGATCTTAATTAATTAAGAAACACTTAACCAAATTAGCATGTAGTGGGGCATGAGGGGTTAAGTGGGTGCCTTGGGTGGCATGTAGTGACTAGTGGGGGTGCCTTGGGTGGCATGAGGAAACTAGTGGGTTGCCTTGGGTGGCAATAGAAAATACGATTAGAATACTTAACCAAAGTGGAACATGTAATTAAACATGATTAAAGGGTTAAGTAAGTGCCTTGGGTGGCATGTGGGAATCAAGTAAGTGCCTTGGGTGGCATGTGGAAATCTAGTGGGTGCCTTGAGTGGCAATTAAAATATGATTAAAAGACTTAACCAAAATTTATAACATGTAAGTGGACATGGTTAAAGGGTTAAGTGGGATTCACTAGAAATGACAAGCTTAGGTGGGTAGCTTGTGGGGGCCCATTTCAACCAATATCCCAAACGTATCTTTGTGGGCTCGACCCAAGTCGAGGACGGGACACGCATATTGGGCTTGACTGTAAGAGGCCAAAACGGGTTAGCGGTGGCAACGCAAGTCCAACGGGTTTCATATGCGTGTGTGGACCCGGACTGGTAAGTAAGACGTTGTTGCATCGTGTAGGTATAAGCCGTGCACCGTTGATATTATCAGGTTGCCACTTTGGGGAATGATACACCCCACTGTGGGGCCAGCACGGGTATCTACGTTAGGGAGCCGATCGCTTGGGGAGTAGTGGGTACACCTAGTGGAGATAGGGGCAGACGACACCTATGTAGTCAGCTAGGGGTACACGAAACTACTATTAAAAATTACTAAGTACACTTAGTGGGATCAACCTTTAAGTAGGAATTACCCTTGGGTGGGTAGAACTGGTGTGGTGCAGTGTAGGAATTACCCTTGGGTGGGTAGATCTGGGGTGGTGCAGTGTAGTAATTATCCTTGGGTGGGTAAATGCGTCTTTTCGGTTATCTTAGTACATCCTGTGTTTAGTTGGCTACTTAGTGTAGTCATTATCCCCAGAGGTACCGTACCTTGTTTATATCATACCCTAATTACTTTAATGATTGTATTGTTAAGGTTATAGGACTCGCTCATACTTATGTCTGAACCCGTTGTTTTTTTATCTTTTTTCCCAACCCTCAGGTTTTCAAAGTGGGCCTAGCACTAGTGGGCTTTGATCAGACTGCTTTATCTATCTATTGGAGCTTGGACCGTGGATGTAAAGCTCAGTTTATCTTTTCTATTATGGCTATTAAGTTATGTAGTGGGATTATGTACTTTTGTTTTATCAGGATGGATATTATGTACTTGACTCTTGTTTATGGTTTTGGTGTAACCAAACATGTTTTACTTTCCGCTGCAATGAAATGATGTTTTAAATTCTCAAGTATTACTTATATCTGTCTTGTTGTAATTTTTCTGTTCTATATTCACTTAAAATACTCCACCGATGTTATGGCATTCCCTTAGTGAGTGACCGTAGCGGGTGTGGGGTGTTACACGTGGTATCAGAGCTTAAGGTTACCAGAACAGATAAAAATTTTAGAAAACTATTTTCTAAGAATATT
The DNA here is from genome assembly GCA_030737875.1 of Allium sativum. Taxonomy (NCBI): domain Eukaryota; kingdom Viridiplantae; phylum Streptophyta; class Magnoliopsida; order Asparagales; family Amaryllidaceae; genus Allium; species Allium sativum. The sequence continues at coordinate 74,789 of JASFAX010000088.1, read as the reverse complement.
TTGGAAAGGAGTATTTTCAAAAACATGTCTTTTAAGAGAAAAGTTTTTGAAAGAAAAGCATAATCCCCGATAGCCATATCTTTATCTTTCGAATTCTCCGTTTTGAATCTCTTCCTCTCTCGTTTTGAGTTTCCCCTCCGTGTATAGATGATCTTTCTAAGATAGATAAGAATGGAAAACCACTTCAAGGGACTTAGACGTTAGTCGGATTAGAAGTTGGTTCAAGAAGGAGGAGGACTGGTAGGTACCTATTGGATAGACGATGGGAGGAAGGCTCAAATAGTTGTTTGGTTAATGAAGGATGAAACCTCATTGGTGGGAGGTTACGAGTGGAGAATGGGAAGAAGAAGGCGAGTAGTTATCCTTTTGGGAGGAATAGGACACCTTATTAGGGTTGTCCAAAGAGGCAAGGGCAAGGTACGGAATCTCCTGGAGGGTAGTTGTATTCCCTCACGGCTAGTGTACCAGATGGGGATAAGACCGTCTAGGTTGGAATTTGGATTTCTTTATTATCCGGTTCGAACTTTATTTGATTCTGACGCATCGAGTTCGTTTATCTCATCATTGTTAGTTGAGTCACTGCACTTAGACACCAGTTTAGTAGATGACCCCTTAGTTGTTTCAAACCCAATTGGGGCTCCATGATGTGTTTGGGTTTGAAAGTTTCTATACTTAGCGTTGAGTTTAGATGTGATGCTTCTTGGGCTTCACGGGCTATGGGTTAGTTTTGGGCATGGACTGGTTATCCAGTAATGGTGCCGTTCTTGTTTGTGGAAGGAGAGTTGTTAGGCTTATGACCCGCTTGGGTAACACTCTCGAGATCTCTTGTAATCCCATGGAATCTGTTATGCTAAGTTATCTAGAATCGCTTGACACGTCGGTCGAGAGTTTGCGATCTGTTAGAGTGGTCCGGGAATACTCGGATGTGTTTGAGGAGGTGAAGGGCTTACCTCCGGAGCGGGAGATTGACTTCCGAATATATCCGGTAGACAATGCCAAACCAGTATCTTGGCCAGTGTGCCACATGGCTCCTCGTGAGAGGAGGGAACTCCATAAGCAAGTAGGCGATTTGCTTGAGAAGGGGTTTAGAAGACGAAGTATATCGGAGTGGGGTGCTCCAGTAGTTTTTGCCATGAAGGCGGATGGGTCCCTCAGACTTTGTGTAGATTATAGGGAGTTTAACAAGATAACCAAGAAGAATAGACACCCATTGGCGAGGATTGATGATCTCTTTGATCAGTTGGTTGGCGCCTCAGTGTTTTCGTAGTTGGACTTAGCCACGGGGTTTCATCAGTTGAGAGTGGCTGAGGATAGTATAGAGAAGACTACATTTAGGACTCCGGATGGTTTTTATGAGTGGCTGGTGATGCCATTTGGTTTGACGAACGCCCCCGCATACTTTGTTGATTTGATGAGAAGGGTGTTCAGGGAGTACCTAAATAAGTTTGTGATGGTCTTTGTAAATCACATCTTGGTCTTTTCTAGGAGCGAAATGAGTTTTCGTGTGTGCTTAATAGGTTGAGCAAAGCCAGTTATGGGGAAAACGGTGGTTTTGGAGCGAGACTGGCGAGGACATCCAAAGTTGGTCAAAGGCTTAATTGTTTAGCCATTTCTACTAGTATCATCTCACGTAGGTCGTCTGAACTCGAAGGAGATATCCCTTGGGTGTTTGTCTGATATTGGTTTAGGCCTTTGGGGCTTGCACTTGGGGAATGTCAAGTTCGACTAGGATGGTCTGCGTGAGAGATGGACAGTTGTGATGATTTTGGATGGGGTAATATCCTGGTTTTCTCTAAAAGTGGAGAAGAGCATGCCCTACATCTTAGGGAAGTGTTGGAGACTCTTCGAGCGCATAGTCTTAGGACAGCAAAAGTGGATGGGATTCTTAGCATCCTATGAGTTTGAGATAGCGTATACCCATGGCAAGGGTAACGTGGTAGCGGCCTTATATAGAAAAAGGTTGTCCTTGAGTTCATTGTTCGTTGAACGACGGAGCTTAGAGTTTATTTCTATGTTTGACTTTAGACCTTCCGTTGACTTTATACCCGGTTTGCTAGCCTCCTTGGAAGTTAGGCCTACTCTTTTGGGGCGGATTGGCGGAGCACAGCGAGACGACCCACAGTTGGTTGAGTTAGTAGAGAAGCTCATGAGGAGGGGGAGTCGTCCAGCCACTTGAGTAGGTACACCCTAGATGGTAAGGGGTGGTTGCGTAGAGACGGTAGACTTTGTGTACCGCAAGACGAGGGTTTGAGGAAGGCTATACTTGATGATGCACATCGTTCGAAGATGACCATTCATCCCGGTAGGGACAAGATGTACCAAGACATGAAGCGAGTTTTCTTTTGGGCCGGTATGAAGAAAGACGCGGCCGAGTATGTCGCTAGATGCTTGGTGTGCCAACAAGTGAAAGCGGAGCAAAAGAAACCCGGTGGGTTCCTTCACCCATTGGAAGTTCCACTATGGAAGTGGGATAGTGTCTCGATGGATTTTGTCGATGGATTACCAAGATCGAGGAAGGGTAATACGGGAATTTGGGTTGGGGTAGACAAACTTACTAAGAGTGCCCATTTTATACCTGTGAAGAGTAAGAGGACTGCTCAATGGCTAGCTTCAATCTACATTCGAGAGATTGTTAGATTGCATGGTGTACCTTCCAGCATAGTGAGTGATCGAGATCCTATCTTCACTAGCGAGTTTTGGAATAGTTTGAAAGAGGCGGTAGGGACTCAGCTGTGTTTGAGCACCACAAATCATCCTCAGACGGACGGCCAGACCGGGAGGGTGAATCGCATTTTAGAAGACCTTTTGAGGCTATGTATCTTAGATTTTGGAGGTACATGAGAAGAGCATCTTCCATTGGTGGAGTTCGCGTATAATAACAGCTTTCAGTCTAGTATTGGCATGGCTCCTTTCGAAGCTCTCTATGGAAGGCCTTGTCGATCACCTACATGTTGGTGGGAATCTACGGATAAGATTTTACTTGGGCCCGATATGGTTAGAAAGACTTCGGAAAAGATTGATTTGATTCGAAGAAGGATGAAAGCGGCGCAAGACAGACAAAAATCTTATGCGGACAAGAGGAAAGCAGAGCTTAAGTTTGATGTTGGGGACATGGTTTTATCAAGGTATCTCCGTTACGGAATGTGCTTCGCTTTGGACCTGTTGGAAAGTTAGCACCAAGGGTTGTTGGGCCGTTTCCTATTAAGGAAAGGATTGGACAGATGGCATATAGAGTGGAGTTGCCCGACAGGCTTAGTGGTGTACATGATGTATTCCATGTGTCACATTTGTGGAAGTGCCTACATGAGACCGCTGAGGTGGTAGAGCCGGACTTGCTTAAAGAAGTAGAGATAGAGCGTGATGAGACGATTCGACGAGCTCCTACTCGCATCCTTGGGTCAGAGACTAGGAAGTTGGGGAATCGAGAGGTTCAACTAGTCAAAGTGCAATGGGGAGAAGATGAGAGCAACGCTACTTTAGAGACGGAAGGGAAGATGCGTTCATTATACCCATTCCTTTTTAGGATATGTCTTTTAACTTCTCCTTTATCATTTGTCTAGTACTTAACTATCTTTAGTATGTCCTCTCGTTAGTACTTTTGACCTTTAGATAGGGTAAACCTATGGTTGAAACATGTGTTTGAGACATGTTATGATTGATGGATGCATGTGGATGCAAGTGTTTGCTAGTGGTTGCTCGTGGATGCATATACACACACTCTAGACACTAGATCGGCTCAATCACTTCATATTGCATATTGCATATAATTGGGTGTGTAGGTAGCTATATTTATGGATGTATAATGGTTGTGTTATCATATGGATGATGCATTTTGGTGAATGATTGTGCACTCATGTAGATATAGTATGTGTCGATAGGGTTTTCTCTCATACATATTGGATGCATGGCACTATCATGGTTTGCATATGTTCATACATTAGATAGGGAACATATACACACACTTTTTGCATATGCTCATACATCATTAGAAATTGTTTTAAGGACAATGGATGCCCGTGTTTGATGGATTGAGTAGATGGTTGTTTGGATGGTAGGATATGCATTCTCCTTAGCTTAGAGATTTCGGGGACGAAATCCTTTAAGGAGGGGAGAATGTAACACCCCGAATTTCAGTTAATACTAATATTCACTAATTACAGAATTAATAATCTCAGATGTGAGAATCAGGGGAAACGGGCTGCGTCATTGCGTTCGTCTCGGAAAAATACGCGAAATAGAGTCCGAGTTTTCGAGAATCGGAGTCCGTATGGCCCAGTTATGGCCTAATGAAGTTTTCAGAAAATTCAAAGTTCAAAACAGATTTAAAATTCAGGTTCAAATTTCGAAATTGGGGCCATTGGGCGCAGGCGGAAAAAATTCCCGCCTAGCTAACCAAGTCGACAGCCCTGTCGACTGGGCAGTCGACTTGGCTAGGACCAAGTCGACAGCCCTGTCGACTTGGGTGTCGACAGGGGGTGCTCGGCCAGTTTGGCCTGGTGCACCATTTTAGGGTTTGGCTGTGTTTTGGGGTTGTTTTCTGGAAGCTTCCGAGATCTGATGGACCTAAACTAACCTAGGGTTAATCTAAGGGTCTAAAACACATCCTAATCCTATAAATAAGACCCTAAGCTAGCCCTAAATGATCATAATCCTATCCTCTAACTAAACTATGCCAAAATTTTCTATGATCATGGCCTCCACTCAAAACCCTAGCCTCCATCCTCTTTCTAAACTATTTCTATGAAGGCTTTCATGTTCATACAAGCATTTTTAAGTTGTATGAGTGATCATTAGCTTGCATTCATCATCAAGTTGCAAGCTTTATTTTCAAGGCTAGAGTTTTTGGGTGATTTTTGGCAAGGGTTTGCTTATTGGAGTTTAGTGGTGAGTTTCTATAGCCTTAATAATCAATTGTTAAATTGATTATGATAGGATATGATAAGATATGGCTATGTTTGTGGATCAATGTGTTTATGCAAGTTTGGTATAGTGTATGTTGTGTGTTTTGCAAGTTTTATGCTATATGTTATGCAAGTTTAATGCTATGTTTTATGATGCTCATTATGCAAAACACTATGTTGAACATTGATTCATAGGTAACATGTTATGCAAGCTATATGTGAGATTATATGCAAGTTCATATGTAACATGTTATGCAAGCTATATGTGAGATTATATGCAAGTTCATATGTAACATGTAATGCAAGTTATGTGCATGATTATATGCAAGTTCATATGTAACATGTTATGCAAGTTATGTGTTTGGTTATATGCAAGTTATGTGCATGATTATATGCAAGTTCATATGTAACATGTTATGCAAGTTATGTGTTTGGTTATATGCAAGTTATGTGCATGATTATATGCAAGTTCATATGTAACATGTTATGCAAGTTATGTGTTTGGTTATATGCAAGTTATGTGCATGATTATATGCAAGTTCATATGTAACATGTTATGCAAGTTATGTGTTTGGTTATATGCAAGTTAACATGTGATATATGCAAGTTCACACCTTTGTATGACATAAGAATCATATGCAAGTTACCCCTTTTGTGACATATGTGCTTCATGCAAGTTTGGGTTAAATGCTAGTTGGGTTTAATGTATGCTCATATATGCAAGTTGACACCTTTTAAACCCATGATAAAGTTATATGCTATGTTGGTTAAACCCATGGCATTTGTGATGAATCTTCCCCTTATTATGTCATGTTATGAGAACGAATTACGTGGGGAACGATGGGGTTAATATGCATGTAAATAAAATGGTGTGAAATGGGTATGCTTAAGCATAACATAAAGTGAATGGACATAATTGGGAATTTACCTATTAAGTTAGGTCTACCCATATTATGGAATTGGGAATTTACCTATTAAGTTAGGTCTACCCATATTATGGAATTGGGAATTTACCTATTGAGTTAGGTCTACCCATATTCTTGAAATTGGTAATTAATTAGGGATAACTAATACAAATTATGGGGGTGATTAATTAGGTGTAATTAATCGACTAAGACACGAGGTTGGACCCTTTTGTAGCATAAGACTGCCCGGAACCAACCGGCAAATCCAGCGGCTACAAATGATTGGCCCAATGTGAGAGGTCTTAGTCATAAACTAAATACGTGACAAGTGTAAGGACACGAGGTTAGACTCTGTTATGGTGTAAGGCTGCCCGGAACCAACCGGCATATCCAGCTGCCATAAAAGACAGTCTAATGTGAGAGGTCTTTACAAAGGTTACGATCTTAATTAATTAAGAAACACTTAACCAAATTAGCATGTAGTGGGGCATGAGGGGTTAAGTGGGTGCCTTGGGTGGCATGTAGTGACTAGTGGGGGTGCCTTGGGTGGCATGAGGAAACTAGTGGGTTGCCTTGGGTGGCAATAGAAAATACGATTAGAATACTTAACCAAAGTGGAACATGTAATTAAACATGATTAAAGGGTTAAGTAAGTGCCTTGGGTGGCATGTGGGAATCAAGTAAGTGCCTTGGGTGGCATGTGGAAATCTAGTGGGTGCCTTGAGTGGCAATTAAAATATGATTAAAAGACTTAACCAAAATTTATAACATGTAAGTGGACATGGTTAAAGGGTTAAGTGGGATTCACTAGAAATGACAAGCTTAGGTGGGTAGCTTGTGGGGGCCCATTTCAACCAATATCCCAAACGTATCTTTGTGGGCTCGACCCAAGTCGAGGACGGGACACGCATATTGGGCTTGACTGTAAGAGGCCAAAACGGGTTAGCGGTGGCAACGCAAGTCCAACGGGTTTCATATGCGTGTGTGGACCCGGGCTGGTAAGTAAGACGTTGTTGCATCGTGTAGGTATAAGCCGTCCACCGTTGATATTATCAGGTTGCCACTTTGGGGAATGATACACCCCACTGTGGGGCCAGCACGGGTATCTACGTTAGGGAGCCGATCGCTTGGGGAGTAGTGGGTACACCTAGTGGAGATAGGGGCAGACGACACCTATGTAGTCAGCTAGGGGTACACGAAACTACTATTAAAAATTACTAAGTACACTTAGTGGGATCAACCTTTAAGTAGGAATTACCCTTGGGTGGGTAGAACTGGTGTGGTGCAGTGTAGGAATTACCCTTGGGTGGGTAGATCTGGGGTGGTGCAGTGTAGTAATTATCCTTGGGTGGGTAAATGCGTCTTTTCGGTTATCTTAGTACATCCTGTGTTTAGTTGGCTACTTAGTGTAGTCATTATCCCCAGAGGTACCGTACCTTGTTTATATCATACCCTAATTACTTTAATGATTGTATTGTTAAGGTTATAGGACTCGCTCAGACTTATGTCTGACCCCGTTGTTTTTTTATCTTTTTTCCCAACCCTCAGGTTTTCAGAGTGGGCCTAGCACTAGTGGGCTTTGATCAGACTGCTTTATCTATCTATTGGAGCTTGGACTGTGGATGTAAAGCTCAGTTTATCTTTTCTATTATGGCTATTAAGTTATGTAGTAGGATTATGTACTTTTGTTTTATCAGGATGGATATTATGTACTTGACTCTTGTTTATGGTTTTGGTGTAACCAAACATGTTTTACTTTCCGCTGCAATGAAATGATGTTTTAAATTCTCAAGTATTACTTATATCTGTCTTGTTGTAATTTTTCTGTTCTATATTCACTTAAAATACTCCACCGATGTTATGGCATTCCCTTAGTGAGTGACCGTAGCGGGTGTGGGGTGTTACATAATGTCTTTTAAAACACAGTTCATGATAAACCCAAATCTTATTCCATTAACTATGGAATCTTCACAGAAATCATAACAGTGTATAATCGATATAAATCCCCTTATCAGACTAATAATATAAGTGGAATAGCAGAAAGGCCTTTTAAAATCCATGTATAGTAATAGTCTTCATTCACAGAAGCTCATCTCGATTATTACCAAATCGAATTCCATTCAATTCCAATTTAATATATTAAATTGGAAAATTTTACTTTGGAAAATTTCCGTTAAATCTTAATAAAAAGATTTATAAATTCAAATCATTTCTTCACTTTAATTAGGTTAAAGAACAAATGTTATTTAAAACATTGTTCACGATAAACCCAAAATCCAATTTCAATTCAATTCCAATTAAATATTAATTAATTGGTAAACTTCATTAATCTTAATTTAAAGATTTATTCTTTTATTTTCAACTGGGTTTAAGAACAGTGCTATTTAAGACACCATTCACGACAAACCCAATATCCAATTTGATATTAAATACAAGGCTCTGAATAGAAATTATATCGGCTTATATTCAATATCAAATCCTGAAACCAACGGATATCGTATTGGGAATAACGATATATATTTATCCTCCAAATTCCTCAACGATACTCGTATAATCACGGAATCCAATACAGAAATATTCCAAAGATTGTTTCCATTCAAATCCATTCCAATTCATGCATTGGAAAATTCTGGTTATTTTAAAACCATTTTTAAATCCAATTTATTTATTTCTAAAAATAATTAAATTATTATTCTAGTTATTAACTAGTTCATTTCGACAAAAATATATTTTTATCTTTTCAAATATGGAATTTTTCTACAAAAATCTTTCCAGATCATATATTATTATGATTTTACATAATTTTCCATATTTTTAATAATTTTAATATCGCCCGTACAGTCGGTTTCCAATAACGACCACCGAACTGCATCCATAGCGACCTTTTCTGAAATTGATTCGGACATATCTCCAAATCTAACTGTTAGATTTCAAATCTCTTACATTCATTGGAAAGCTCTTTTTGATACGAACCCAACGGTTCAGGTTTTAGGAGAATCTGACGGTCAGATCTCCTGTTACGCCAATTTGAAGTTAATGGTTAAAATTCGTGAATGGTCGTTGCGCGTTCTATTCAGGCCATTTAATATATATTATATATATTTTGTCGATTTCCATTTATATTGTTTACAAATTCATTTTAAAATGATTTCAGCTTCATTTTCAATTTTTAATCAAAACTGAATATTCCATTACATGACAACTTTATACATTCCATATATACGTTAAAAATAATATTTTTAACCAACCAATATTTATTTTAACACATGACAATTTTATTCATCGCATATTCATGTTAAAAATTATATTTTAACGATCCAATAATCATTTCTATACACGATTGTTTTATATATCGCATATATATATACATATATATGTATGTTAAAAAAATTATATTTTTAACAATCCAATATTTATTTCACTGCATGCCAATTTTATATATCTCATATATATATATATATATATATATCTGTGTGTGTGTGTGTGTGTGTGTGTTAAAAACAATATTTTTAACAAACAAATATTTATTCCGTATCATGACCATTCTATATATCGCATATATATGGTTTATTCTCATTTCATATATATATTCTTCACATTATATATATATATATATATAAAATTCATCGCATATATATTTTTATTCTAACTTAACATATTAAAAATGTCATTTTTAATGACAAAACACGTTTAACATAAATTCCTTTTTATTCTAACTTAACATATTAAAAATGTCATTTTTAATGACAAAACATATATTAACAAATGAACATTTTTCTACTTTGCTATCATGTAAATAATTTACATTTTAATAAACAAAACATGCATTAACAAATGATCATTTTCTACTTTGCTATCATGTAAATGATTTACATTTTAATAAACAAAACATGCATTAACAAATGATCATTTTCTACTTTGCTATCATGTAAATGATTTACATTTTAATAAACAAAACATGCATTAACAAATGATCATTTTCTACTTTGCTATCATGTAAACGATTTCATTTTAATTTAGAAAAATCTCTTTAATGAATCAAACATACAAATAAAATATATATTTTTATTGTCTAACCTTTTTATTTAGAACATGATTCTTTTTAATGAATCAAACATACACTAAAAATGTTATTTTTAGTGTTTAATTTTTTTATTTAAAACATGATTCTTTTTAATGAATCAAACATACACTAAAAATGTAAATGTTATTTTTATTCTTCACTGAATATTATTTTAAAATATTCGTTATTTTAAAATATTCTTTATTTTAAAAGATTCTTTATTTTAAAATATTCTTTATTTCTGAATCGACATGCGACTCAATCAATTACCATATAATTTCAGTTATATGGATTTCGTACATCGCATGTATACAACAATAATGATAAACAATCATTAAAAATTCATATAACATCCAGAGTGCATTCTACAACTGTATAAGCATTAAAATAAATAAATAACGCTTATACAGTTTTTCAACCCATCGATTGACATACAACTAATTATTGGGATCAGTGTATGTCAGATATTATCCCAATACCCGTGTGGGGTTTTCAAACAACAAATACTGTTTATTACTTATGCAATTGGGCAATGTGTAAAATTTATCGTCCCAATCAATATCAGATAAATAAGTGTATGTAAACAAACCGTCCGGTTTGTAAATGAGTATTTATTTTATTTTATTTTCATGATGATTTTTATATACATTTTATTTTATATATATAATTTTTATATACAACAACATCCATCCCAATCGCAATCCAAACAAACGATCAACTGGTCTGTACAAAAAAATAGTGTCAGGTGCTACTAAGCACCGTCTGCATCCTAGTATATATTTAACTATAAAAAATTAGAGTAAGGAGTTCTCACCTTTGTTTTTCACTCCATCGGTTTTATTTCTGAATTTATGAACAGTTCAGGTTTGAATTTTCCCAAAATTCTGATGTGCTCCTTTATTGTTCTAGTCAGTTCCATGATGTAGCTCTTGAATTTACGATTCCGACGGTCCTTGGTTTGTTGAATTCCGTAATCGTATGAGTAAGCTATTATCGTTTATAGGTTAATTAGATTAATAACTAAATTAATTAATTAATTAACAATTCTCTTAATCCTACCATTATCTGTTCATCGTATTCCAGGAATGGGAAAAACTCGCACTTCCTCTTCGATCACCGCATCTCCACCCTTCCTCCGGTGACCGATCAACTTGCACTATTATGTCGAGCGTCACCACTCCTCCCTGCGCCAGAAGTCGCTCCACGCATGGTGTCCCCAGTCGCCACATAGAACCCACGAACTACACCGACGTTGAAGGTTGATTTCTCCCTATTCGAAGCACCAACTCAGCTCTCGACCGTTGGATCTCAAGCTCCCACTTAAACGAAGATTTTCCAGTTGGGGATTTTAGTTAATGATGATTGGAATTTTTTTAGGATTAGATTCTATCCATTGAAGAATAATTGCGGCGGTTCTCATCGAATGAATTAGGGTTGCACGATATTATGCGTTATTTATATATTTTTTTATAATTTATTTAATAATATTTTGTTCTCTAATTACTTTATTGTGAAATTTAACGTGCGAACTCCAAATCAAACCCAACGACTGTCGCTTCTAGCCAAATACCCCTATTCCCGACACAATGAGATATGTTTTATAAGCCAATTCGGCTGTTTCAATCAGTTTTCATCTAATTAAAATATAAATCAATATATATTGAATTTAAACATACATTTTAATTTACCGGGGCCACATGCTGACTCCAAAAATTCACGAAAAATAAATCTAGCTATGTTTTGACGATACTGTCTTAACAAAATTAATTTCGTCGAATTTGGAGACCATTTGAAAAATGGTCACTTTCTGGTTGATCCAATTAAAATTTAAATTACCAAACACATTTAAATTTACTGCGCTTAAAACCTAGCAATAATTTAACATTCCGGATCCAACAAAAGTGGTTTCGCCGAAAACGGGGTCGTTTGCAAATTGGCTATTAATTATATTATATTAAAATCCATAGCGATATTCTGAATTTTAAACTGGACATAACTTTTAATTTCCGTTATGAAATCTGGATTTTTCACATTCGTTAGAAAGATATAATTAAACAGATTCTAATATTTCTGGTTTTACTGAAATCCAATTTATGTTTAATCCTGTACGTTCATTTGAAATTTAAAATCGAATTTCCAAACTGTCGCGCCATTTCAGGCTCGTTATATTATTAAAATAAATTTATTCATTCTAACTTCGATTTAAATAAATTATTAGTTGTTCATATTTAAAATAAATCATTTTAAATATTCAAATTCCATTAAAATAGCTAAAATAAAAATTTTAAATTGGTTCTGAAAATCCGGGTTGTTATAATCTCCCCCACTTAAAATCTTTTCATCCTCGAAAAGGAACGGAGCTGAAAGTTGTTTAACTAACCAATTTAACTTTCATTCCGGCTTTCATTCTTCAACTTTTCAGTTTCTAAGAATTTTCCAATTTTTCAAAAATTTGGATAATACCCTAAATTTTCAAAAAAAAATCGCCACAACCTCCTTTGTACGGGTTGATATTTAAAACCGCAACTTGTCGCACAAGGCACTCATCAATCCAAAAGAAAAAGAAAAAGCCAATCGGCTTATAAAATCATCAAACCCAATGAATAAGTAAACATGTACCTATTTGTCGGGCATACAATTTTATTCCTCTTCTTAGCTTCCATGCTATAACCTGTTCAACATATATACATGTTTATATATGCAATTCCAATCAATTTTCAATTCAGTTCAATATTTGATTCGATTTTGGTAAATTAACATTCATTTTCATATTGGTTAAATTAATTATCATTCCAATATTTTTATTAATTGAATTAATAATCACACATCACAGCCAACAATCAATTTCTTTATTAACTTTTCAAACATATATAACTTTTATATATAGTCAAAAATCATATTTCAGTGCAAATTACAACAATAAACTCTAACTAAGTTTTGGTTCTCACACCAGTCAATTGGATATATATACATATCACATTTTCGAAAATCGAACATAAATACTGATGATGTCCGGGCATCACCTGAATTATCCCCGGGGGGGCTAGAGTGTGATTCTATATCTACCCAGTATGTTTGAGACTTCGATACACGCTAGCTAGGCATATATGCAAAATCTTCATATACTCGATTGTCCAAATTTAATATAAAATAAAATAGTCAAATACGTATAATAAGTTATAATTTTCAAAACCAAATTTGTTTTTTTTTTAATTATACTCTTAAAACTCATTCTAGGATGCTACTGATCCTATCTCTAACGAGTCATTCTTATAGGATGTTACTAATCCTATCTCTGATGATTTTTTTTGTTTGTTCCTAATGTGCCTTGTTCTCAAGCTCTGTAAACCAAGGCTCTGATACCACGCTGAAACGACCCAAACTTCCCTTTTTGGGAAAGCCCGGATTGAGTTGAGAATACGTTGCATCAGAACACAAACAATAGAAATTTCATTGCTTATGACAACAATTTATATCAGAGTATGAATAAATATTATACAGAAAAATATCAGAGATTTAAAATACATAGCAGCGAAAAACAATACATAAGTACAATGCATAGTGGAAAATAACAACTTACACAACTGAAAGAAATATACGGATACAAAGCTTTCCGAATATAGCTCCAGCTATAAATCCAGGATCGTGGGAAAAGAAATATCTGCGAAAACCAAAACTACTAGCTGCCTGTGTGGAAAATATGGGCACCCAGAGTTTAGCTTAAAACAATAAACTCCAGGTAGTCATGGGACTGGTGTGAGAACAAAAAAAATGATTAATTTGATTTAAAGTTAGGTAAATCAGGGGACCACGTCGTATAATACGGAACGGCTTTACCCCCAAGAATACCAGTGCATAAACAAGCAGCGCAATGCTAATTAAAGAAAAATGAAGCTATTAAAAGACTTAGGTCCCATCACACAATGCAACGCAAGCCATAGGATATAGTTTTACCTTATAATAGCCTATTATGCATGGCACGCGAAATTTATCTTTTATTATTATAAGTGTATAGTGTAGAAATCAATTTCGAAAGTAATGTATCAATCCTAGGCGGCATGGGTACCATATATCGTGTCGCCAATATAGGTTTACAATTAAAACCGCAAAGCTCATATTGGAAAGTTGGATTTCCATCATGATATCTCCTGATTCGAAAGATCTATCGTATAGTGCAATTCCCCACGGCTTACGTCCCAAGCATGAGAAAACGCCGTAATGCACATCCGTACTATATCCAGGATATCGAGTATCTCTTCGACTTACGTCCCGTGCATAAGAAAACACCGCTTACTCTGTCCATCTGGGAATCGGGAGGTGTGCCCTATCCCTCTGAGCATGGAGCGACCACACTCAGCTCATCTCGGTCGACCGAATCCATCTTCATATCGAAAGCATACTGACCTGGCCATCATTTCACCATCATACCGAGGTGTGAGGCTTACGAAGTAATGCTACACAAAGTTGTGCTTTGATCATTACTCACAAGCTTTGCTTTTAAACAAAAGCCTTGATCCATGCATATCAGCATGCCACATTGTCAATCCATACCATACCATTGATTTCTACCAATATATAACCTCTAAGCTCGTACGTATCAGAGAAAGATATTAAGTAAGAGAATAAATTCTCCATCACCAAACAGATATATATTTAGCAGAGATCAAGGAGTACATCATAAAGGAATACAACTTCAGACATACAATCCATTTACAAGTCTGTTCTAGGTCTGAACAAAACCGGAGACACCTTATTCCTCGTCTCGTATGTCCAATACAGGAGAGAGGCCCTCGTAAATCCGAACAATCAACAAGTACGTCCGGACGGCTACCACTGTAGCCCCTTCACGGTAGCTACTCTAATCATGGGCATCAGTAGCAACTCATCTATTCGATGTGAAGATCGTTGGTCTTGCACCGTCTTCAATCTTTTTGACTGTTAGTCGTCGTATCCATTATTCAGAATAGGTTAAACCGGTCTTTCCGAATTACTCGCGTATTTTGTAATCAAGTACTATAATAATACATCCTACGCCTCATTCCAATTCAGAATATTCTTTTAATAAAATATTCACATTTTTAGGGAAAGGTTCCCATTAATTTTATCAAAGATAAGTTCTTTTAAATTTTCTTTTTAATCTTCCTTTTGATCTCATTTCAAAAGATTTATTTTATCTTTTCACAATTCTAAACCAAATTAAGGTTTATCAACTAGTCGGAATTAACGAGCCTTACCGAAGTAATCATTTATTTTATTAATCTCAATCCCAACCTATTCATCCTATGGAGGAAAACTGGTAGTACTCCATATCTAACACCCACTGTGCTATCAGTAAATTTAATTACCATTTCACGTTCAAATCTACTTAAAGATTTAACTATCGCGTGGAGTAAAACT
Organism: Allium sativum; assembly: GCA_030737875.1. Classification (NCBI taxonomy): domain Eukaryota; kingdom Viridiplantae; phylum Streptophyta; class Magnoliopsida; order Asparagales; family Amaryllidaceae; genus Allium; species Allium sativum. The sequence goes on along the minus strand of JASFAX010000088.1, from coordinate 59,523 downwards.
GGTGGTACTACATCCTCGATCATTCCATAAATTCGATAAATTTAATCCCCTCATTCAAAGTTCAATCTAATTAAATATTCACATAAACTCTAGATCAGTTTTAATCTTAAAAATCATTACTTAATGATTATTCGAATTTAAGAAATTAATCTTATCTTAAACTGAGTTAAAGACCTAATGTCTTTTAAAATACAGTTCATGATAAACCCAAATCTTCTTCTATTAACTATGGAATCTTCACGGAAATCATAATAGTGTATAATTGATATAAATCCCCGTATCAGACTAATAATATAAATAGAATAGCGACAAGGCCTTTTAAATTCCATATATAGTAACAGTCTTCATTCACATAAGCTCATCTCGATTATTACCAAATGGAATTTCATTCAATTCCAATTTAATATATTAAATTGGAAAACTATACTTGGAAAATTTCCATTAAATCTTAATAAAAAGATTTATAAATTCCAAATCATTTCTTCACTGTTAATTGGGTTAAAGAACAAATGTTATTTAAAACATTGTTCACGATAAACCCAAAATCCAATTTCAATTCAATTCCAGTTAAATATTAATTAATTGGTAAACTTCATTAATATTAGTTTAAAGATTTATTCTTTTTTTTCAACTGGTTTTAAGAACAGTGTTATTTAAGACACCATTCACGACAAACCCAAAATCCAATTTGATATTAAATACAAGGCTCTGAATAGAAATTATATCAGCTTATATTTAATACCAAATTCTGAAACCAACGGATATCGTATTGGGAATAACGATATATATATATCTTCCAAATTCTTCAACGATATCCGCATAATCATGGAATCCAATATCGAAATATTCCAAAGATTGTTTCCATTCAAATCCATTCCAATTCATGCATTGGAAAATTCTGGTTATTTAAAACCATTTTTAAATCCAACTTATTTATTCCTAAAAATAATCAAATTATTATTCTAGTTATTAACTAGTTCATTTCGACAAAAATATATTTTTATCTTTTCAAATATGGAATTTTTCATCAAAAACTTTTGAAATCATTTATTATGATTTTATATAATTTTTTCATATTTTAATATCGCCCGTACAGTCGATTTCCAATAACGGCCACCGAATTGCATCCATAACAACCTTTTCTGAAATTGATTTGGACATATCTCCAAATCTAACCGTTAGATTTCAAATCTCTTACATTCATTGGAAAGCTCTTTTTGATACGAACCCAACGGTTCCAGTTTAGGAGAATCTGACGATCGGATCTCCCGTTACGCCAATTTGAAGTTAATGGTCGAAATTCGTGAACGGTCGCTGCGCGGCGCGTTCTATTCAGGCCATTTAATATACATAATATATATTTCGTCGATTTCCATTTAAATCGTTTATAAATTCATTTTAAAACGATTTCAATTTCATTTTTCAATTTTTAATCAAAATTGAATATTCCATTACATGACAACTTTATACATTTCATATATAAGTTAAAAATAATATTTTTAACCAATCAATATTTATTTCAATACATGATGTAACGAATTGGGATTTTCGACCTAGAAAATCAACATAAAACCCATGCCAATGATTCATGCATCGAACATTCCAGATCATTAATAGAAAGAAGTTAGAGGGTAGGAATAAGATAGAAAATTAGAATAGAAGAAGGTGAAGATCATAACAACATCATCAGAGTAACATGAATCTCACATCGGAACAAATAAAATGTAGTATACAAAATAACTTTGAAACACAAATCTGTATTTGTATATTATAGTACAACACTTACAACACAGCGGAAATAAACAATAGTTATTTAATCTTGAAGCCTCCTGCTCCAGCACTTCAAGTACCTGTGAAATCCCGACTACTTGACTGCCCGTACAAAATTGGGCACCCAAGAGTTTTGAGAAAACAAAACAAAATAAACTCTGGGTCAGTCATGTGACTGGTGTGAGTAAACTCTAATCATTTCGGTTTAACTTTTCAAAATCCTTTTCAAATGAATAGTAATCGTAAGACCGATCCACACATAAACACGAATGGTTTTTACCTTACGATAACCCAAAATATTTCTTAAGATCAATATTTTTCTAATACTATAATAATGTCTAAATCAAGTAAATAACAATCTAGTAGAACGCTTTCATCTCATGGTCGCTTTCATCTCATGGTCTGCATATATAATATACAATCAAAAACCGTGGGCTCTTATTGGGTAATGGATTTCTAACTATGACAAGGTATGGAACCATCTTTCGATTAGTGTACTCTATAAGTAATACACTGGAGTTCAACAAGAACATCTTGTAACTCGGCCACACATGACCGTCCATTCATTTCGCTTGAATGTTCCGAATATATTATCACCTTACGGTTGGTATACCAACATAACATTCCCGGGAGATACAGAATTAAAAGAAGTAACAAATATGAATATTCTCTAGATGGTGACAATATACCCTAACTGGGTGCGAACCACTTAGCCATGTTGCCTGCCCAATTTTTGTCATTTCCCGATTGATGAGGCTTGAGGCCAAAACGTATCTTTAACAGATCATATTTCATTTACTTTGAATGCCACATCGTCATACCCATCAAATCACAAATTGATTTTCCCAAAAATACCACAGGTATAAGCTAAGAGAAACGAATTCCTCCGCCACCAACATAAATACGTTTGAAACGATCAACTTACGCGATCCACCAGATATACTCTGTCAGGCACTCGTCCACTCAATTTGTCCTGGGACTGGACAATCCGAAGAAATTATTCTGTAAATCCATCTTAGGCAATTTCTACCTAGGATCGCCAGAATAATCCTTGCATAAACTCCGTCTTCAACTATCTTCAATCTATTTGATTCGAAATGATAATTCCCATACGGAGTGGTTTTCAGATAATAAATCTGATCCCGGTCTCTCCGTATTGACAACGGAAATGGTAAAAACTTTGATAGTCGGTTATTTAACTATCAAAGGAAAACATGTGTACAAACAATGGTCTATTCCCAAATGGAAATCTTACCGATCAATCATCATTTCATTTCCTAATTTCCCATTTATCGTTTCCATATATTCATAAATTCCTTATTTTCTAAAATTAGAAAATATACGTTATTAACTTTGGAAACGTTTCCATTTCTGATTCACGCATCAATATCTTCCTACCTCTATTAGTCTCTAACTGTAAACTAGTAAGAGAACAACTTCCCAAGTATAACCTGGAAGGCCGAAACCAACATCAGATTGATACCCAGAAAGCCATTCAACTCAACTAATTTCCATTCAGTTTTTAATGTCAGTAATTTCATTTAAATTCCTAATTCAAATCCCAAATTCCTTTATAATATTTTATTTGCAAAATATTTACTTTAATCTAATTTTTCACATAGAATGCGAATAATATTTCTTTATATAATCAAAACAGTTTGATTTCGTATTTAAAAACAATATCTCAAACCCAAAGTCTATTTTTTTTGTTTGCAGAATTATTCATACAAATCTTATTTCATTTCCAACATTTATAATCTCATTGCAAATTTCCTTTATATTAACTACGTTCACATTCCATTTCAATTATCGGTGTTAAAACCGATTCTACTTCTCTATATAAATTCAGACTTATATATTCCATTTATCAAATGATAAATATTTTACTTAATTTATAAATTTATCTTCTCAAATTATCTGTTATAGCAGATTCTATTTAGAGTCTACTTTAAATCCTATCTCATAATTCTTTTATATCTTGCCATTTCCTTTTTAATATTCTATTTATTTTCCAAATAGTTCCTTTTTATAATTCTATTTATTTCTCAAATAAATTCCATTTATAATTCTATTTATTTTCTAAATAAATATTCCTTTTTCAATTTACTTTGAAATTTACCTTTATACTTTCCAGTATTTCTTATGGTATGTAAAATACCAAATAACGATGACCAATATCTTCCAAACACGCATAATCAACAACAGATTATATATCACATCATTTATCACCATATATGAAAAAAAACAATATTATAAATATTGAGAAATCCAGTTGGATCCCTCCAACCTGTTTCCCTGTATCCACATATGTTAAACAATATAACTAACATCTATTCCATTTCAACATGAAATATTCTGATCAACAGAATCAATATTCGATTAATGATATATATATATTACTAGATCTATAATTTCAACCAATCAGTTTAGCAGTTCATCCAAACAGTCAACACACAACAATCAACCAACATTTACCAATTCTAAAAATACGTTATAAAAACATAAAGTGGGCATAGTTAGTGAGAATTACTCACATTATATGGTTATCGTTAAATAACGATAAATGATCGTTGATTCAGATCATACATTTTATTTCACTATAAATCGTAACGAGCTCCAATTCACTCCAAATCAGTTCCATTGCGTAGCCCTCAACCATACGATCTTATCGGATCCTGTTTCGCCCAATTTTGATAATACATGTCAAAGTTATGCTTATTTCTAGTTTAAACTAATTTAAATACCGTTAAAAAAAATTCAATATAATTCTAAATCAACATTATTTATTTACTTAATTACCGTATAAATTTGGTTATCCCAGTTTTAAGCCTTCTTCCTATATTGAAGTAAACTGAACCCGCTACTGTATTTTTATTTTAAACTGTATTCTACCATCATCGATACTTCGTGCCATTGAATACACGGCCGTCATCACCATCGGACATGCTGACAAACCCTCTACCACCTCGATCAACTCCACTTCCTCCAACAGCCTACAAAACCTTCACGTCCCTAAGAACAGACCCACTTTTTCCTTTATACTATTTTTAAAGCATTTTTAAACGCTAGTAACATATGATTAAGTTAATTACCCAGGTTATAATATAAAATCCTTCTTCCTCATTAGTTATAAACTCCCCTTACATGTTAGTCTTCCACAGTCGTCAACTTCAGGCGCTCCAAGTATCTCCCCATTCTCGCAAATTGAATGCTCCATTCTCCCTCTTATTAAACTTCAAACCAAATACCCTTAATAACTCTTTAACATCCTTAATCATCTACTTTATAGATAATACCGCCGATTATACACCTTCTTCACCATTTTACCAGTTCACTCCAGCTAAAGCTCATATTTCCCTATCGTCGACTTCCTCTTAATCCCTCCTCCATGGATACTAAACAATAATTCAAAAAAAAATATCAGTAACCTCCTCATCTCAAATTCTTCCACCTCGTACCATTTTTGTGAAATTCGATTTCATATATGAAAACGCGTTCGGCAACTTATTGTGGTTACTACAGAATAAGACACGACCAAATTTCTCCAGTACTTCACCAAAATTTGCCAAACGACCATAAACACGAGTACACCCACATATTCACGAATTAATGCATTAATTTTTGTATACCTTGAACCCTAATTAACGCCTTCTTGAAACCAATGGGAAAAATGAACGTCGAGCTCCATCGGACTGAGATGAGGATGAAGAGAATCTACTTTCCACTTCAAATATATGTATATCATAATTTATGAGATTTTATTTTGATTTCTAGAGATTTTTGAAGATCGGTTTTGACGTTTGGAATGAATAAAACCAACGGCGGAAAAAATGGTTGACCACTAAGGAAAGGTTTAGGGTTAGAAATAATGTAGGTTAATTATAGAAAAATTTAAATAATTTTATATTCATTATTATATTAATTTATTTACTACTGTTGCTTGTATTTATCATCTAAAAATTACTATGATCATATAACATATCCAAATTCGACGAAAATGGACATACAGCTGTAGTTCGACATTAGGGACCCAACAAAACTTGTTCTGTCAAATTCCGAGTTCGTTTGCTCACACAGCGTATTTTTATTGTCAAATTTTTGACTGTATTTCACATTAAAATCCTTTACGGCTATATACTGACTCCAAAAATCACGAAAATTGAAATCTAACAATAATTTAATATTCCGGATCCAACAAAATTAGTTTCCTCGAAATCGGAGGTCGTTTGCAAAAATGGCTATTTTCTAAGGTCTAAAGAAACCAATAAATATTAATATATTTAAAATAATTAAATTAAATATTCATAAATTAATGTTATCCTATATATATTCACATAGAATATCATAAAGCTCCAAAATATTCCTATCTGAATTTATAACTCGATATTTCAAATTCAGATTAAATCAGTATTCAATTTATATTGAAAATCCATTTATAATATATATAAATCGATATACATTTTAAAGGAATTCCATAGCGACTTTTCGAAAATTTGATTTGGACACAACTCACAATCTACACGATGAAATCTCGATTTTTCTCTTCCATTAGAAAAATATACTTCACCAGCTCTGAACGTTTCTTGTTTCACAGAAATCCGATATAAAACGGATTCTATATATTCGTTTAAAGTTCGAATCGCCAAATTACGAACTGTCGCACCATTCCGAGATCGATTATAATTATAATATAATTATATATTCAACTGTCGTTTATATAATATATTCGTTAATATCATTCAACAATAAACTAAATTATATGTTATATATGATCCAATTCACAGAATATTGTGAATTCCACTATTTTCGACTATTTCAAAAATTAAATATATCATTTTATTATTTATATTAATTAAATATTCAATATTATTTAATTAAACAACGATTTAATTCCCTGAATCACTATTTAAATAATTAAATAAATAAATTATTATACCGTAAAAATACGGGACGTTACACATGACAATCGAATATTTATTTCACTACATGCCAATTTTATATATCTCATATATATATGTTAAAAACAATATTTTTAACAAACAAATATTTATTCCATATCATGACCATTTTATATATCGCATATATATGGTTTATTCTCATTTCATATATATATTCTTCACATTTTATATATATGTTTTATTCATTGCATAAATATTTTATTTCTCGCATATATTTTTTTATTCTAACATAACATAATAAAAATGTCAGTTTTAATGACAAAACATGTTTAACACAAATTCCTTTTTATTCTAACTTAACATATTAAAAATGTCATTTTTAATGACAAAACATGTATTAACAAATAACCATTTTTCTACTGTGCTATCTTGTAAATGATTTACATTTTAATAAACAAAACATGCATTAACAAATGATCATTTTCTACTTTGCTATCATGTAAATGATTTACATTTTAATAAAAAAAACATACATTAACAAATGATCATTTCCTACTTTGCTATCATGTAAATGATTTACATTTTAACAAACAAAACTTGCACTAACAAATTATCATTTTCTACTTTGCTGTCATGTAAATGATTTCATTTTAATTTAGCAAAATCTCTTTACTGAATCAAACAAACAAAGATTTTTTTTTTATTATTATCTAATCTTTCTATTTAAACATGATCCTTTTTAATGAATCAAACATACACTAAAAATGTTTTTTTTTAATGTTTAAACATTTTATTAAAACATGACTCTTTTTAATGAATCAAACATACACTAAAAATGTAAATGTTATTTTTATTCTTCACTGAATATTATTTTAAAATATTCCTTATTTTAAAATATTCTTTATTTCTGAATCGGAATGCGACTTAATCAGTTACCATATAATTTCAGTTATATGGATTTCATACATCGGATGTATACAACAATAATGATAAACAATCATTAAAAATTCATACAACATCCAGAGTGCATTCTACAACTGTATAAGCATTAAAATAAATAAATAACGCTTATACAATCTGTCAACCCGTCGATTGACATACAACTAATTATTGGGATCAGTGTATGTCAAATATTATCCCAATACCCGTGTGGGGTTTTCAAACAACAAACACTGTTTATTATTTGTGCAGTTTGGCGATGTGTAAAGTTTATCGTCCGAATCAATATTAGATAAATAAGTGTACATAAACAAACTATTCGGTTTGTAAATGAATATTTATTTTATTTTCTTTTCATGATAATTTTTATATACATTTTATTTTATATATATAATTTTTATATACAACAACATCCATCCCAATCACAATCCAAACAAACAATCAACTGGTCTGTACAAAAAAAAATAGTGTCGGGTGCTAAAAAGCACCGTCTGCATCCTAGTATACATTTAACTGTAGAAAATTAGAGTAAGGAATTCTCACCTTCGTTTTCCACTCTGTCGGTTTTATTTCTGAATTTCTGAACAATTCGGGTTTGAGTTTGCCCCAAATTCTGATTTGCTCCTTTATTGTTCTAGTCAGTTCCATAATGTAGCTCTTGAATTTACGGTTCCGACGGTCCTGGGTTTGCTAAATTTCGTAATCATATGAGCAAGTTATTATCGTTTATAGGTTAATCACATTAAAAACTAAATTAATTAATTAATTAACAGTTCTCTTAATCCTACCATTATCTGTTCATCGTCTTCCAGGAATGGGAAAAACTCGCACTGCCTCTTCGATCATCGCATCTCCATCCTTCCATCGGTGACTGATCAACTTGCACCATAATGTCGAGCGTTGCCACTCCTCCCCGCGCCAGAAGCCGCTCCGCTCACGGTGTCCCCAGCCGCCCCATAGACCCACAAACCACACCAACGTTGAGGGTTGATTTCTCCCTATTCGAAGCACCAACGCAGATCTCGACCGTTGGATCTCAAGCTCCCACCTAGACGAAGATTTTCCAGTTGGAGATTTTAGTTAATGACAATCGGATTGGAAATATTTTAAGGATTAAAAATCTGACATTCTGTCCGTTCAAGAATGTTGGCGGTGGTTCTCATCGAATGAATTAGGGTTGCGCGATATTCAGCGTTATTTATTTATTTTTTGTAATTTATTTAATAATATTTTATTCTCTAGTTACTTTATTGTGAAATTTAACGTACAAACTCCAAATCAAACCCAACGACTGTCGCCCTTAGCCAAATACCCCCATTCCGGACATAATGAGATAGGTTTCGTAAGCCAATTCGCCTATTTCGATCTTTTTCATCAAAATAAAATATAAATTAATATATGTTGAATTTAAATGTACATTTTAATTTATCGGGGCCATATACTGACTCCAAAAATTCCCGAAAAATAAATCTAGCTATGTTTTGATGATACGATCCTTACAAAATTAATTTCATTGAATTTGGAGACCGTTTAAAAAATGGTCACTTTCTAGTCGATCCAATTTAAATTTAAATTAACAAACACATTTAAATTTACTACGCTCACGTATTAAATCCAAATATTTTGAAATTTGAAACCTAGCAATAATTTGACATTCCGGATCCAACAAAAGTGGTTTCATCGAAAATGGAGGTCGTTTGCAAAATGGTTATTTATTATATTATATTAAATTCCATAGCGACTATTCTGAATTTTAAACTGGACATAACTTTTAATTCCCGTTATGAAATCTGGATTTTTCACATTCGTTAGAAAGATATAATTAAACAGATTCTCATATTTTTGGTTTTACTGAAATCCGATTTATTTTGAATCCTGTACATTCGTTTGGAATTTGAAATCGAATTTTCAAACTGTCGCGCCATTTCAGGCTCGTTATATAATTAAAATAAATTTATTTGTTCTAACTTCGATTTAAATAAATTTTTAGTCATTATTATTTAAAATAAATCATTTTAAATATTCAAACTCCATTATAATAGCTAAAATAAAAATTTTAAATTGGTTTTGAAAATTCGGGTTGTTACACAAATTATAACTAATTCTTCACTAATTAGTGTACAATAAACTAGTGTAAAACTTTAAAGAGTTCTCACTAATATAGCTTTCCTATTCTTCACAGTGGGCGAGCCTAGCTAACTGCGAACGAACCGTCGGACAGTATTTCGGTGCACCGTCTTCTTTGCCAATATATATATATATATATATATATATATATATATAACGCATATTAATCTCTTTCTTTATAAGAGGAGGAGGGTGAACTTTGGCAAGGTGGTGGTGGAGGGAGGTAGTGCCTCATGACCAAATTAAGGAGGAAATAAAGGGAGAAGAAGGAGGAGAAGAGGCTTGGAAGCCATGGACGGAGAGCTTAAGAAGGAGATGGAAAAGTGATAAGTGGAGAGAATGAAAATGGAGTGGTTAGGTGCCTTTTTATAGTAGTAAAGGAGGGAGTACTTAAAATTTTCCAAGGGACACATCATGGAACACTTGTCTTATTCTAAAGCTTCCTTAACATGCATGTTGACACATGTCCTACGTGCAACGCTCCTTAACATGCACCATGCCACCTTATGGGACACTTATCTCTTATGCATGCTCAGGTTCATGCATGTAGACAAGTGTCCCAGACAATTGTTAAAATAAGGAAGAAGCTACTTTAGGTAGCATTTTACTCAAGAATGCTATAGAAACTCAAAGACAACACTTATAATAAAAGCTACCAATGGATCTAATATTCATAAAATTATATATAAAAAAATAGTTTAACAAACACAAATTTGTAAAAGCATGATAATTTCTTATCAAAATTATACTATTGTGTTTTGACAGAAATCAATACATTTATACTAGATTCATATTATATGAAATTAATATCATATCCAAAAATTCAAATTATGTATTTAAAATTGGTTAAAATTCTAGATCGTTACATTCATCCCTCTCAAAACTTTTCGTCCTCGAAAAGGTAAGGGAACTGTAACTACCCATTCGACATCTTGTAGATTTTCAAACTCAAGCTTGCTATGAAACTTAACGACGTGCAACAACTCACCCCTATGATTTCAAAAATATAAGTTTCGTCTAATTCGACATTGCGCTCCCATATGATAATTTACACGTATTTCGAGATTGTTTTGACTACCAACTGGTTTGTACTTGAAATATAGCGATCCATATACATATTTCCTACGTACGAACAATTCAAATCAGTGGAACTAGTCCCGAGTCCGGATTCAATCATGTGTAAAAGGTCATATTTTGGAACCATCGATTGAATGATAAACGATCAACTTTTAAATAAATTATTTAAATATCTAATCATTAAAATACGGGTCATTACAAGAAAAATTGTCACTTAACGCTCTCAACAACAATCATTGAGGTGGTCATAAAAAAGAAAATATACTAGGAATTCGGCATGGAGCCAACATTCTCAATGCTTAGTCCGACTACAATCAAATTCGGGATTGATTTAGCTAAGCCAAACACCAAAGTTGTACGCTTATTTCTCAAAAAATGATGATGGAACCAAAAGTGACAACTTACTGGTTGAAGATAATTCAACCTAGCATCACATATTGAATTTCTTTCCAAATTAGCCAAAACTCATGGAAAATTTTGGCAGCACCTCCTTTGCACGTCTTGATCCGAAAAAATTACAACGCGCGAAATATAGCTCACCCCAATTAAAGAAATCAAAAGACTAAAGTGGCTACCGATATCGTGGCATTAAATAACCAAAAATACACCAATGGAAAAAACCACAACTCTACATCTACTACATGCCTTTTTTTAAGCAAGCTTAGCAATTAAATGCAAATGAACGTGAATTAGTATCCAATAAATCAAATCTTGCTTCTGTGTACCTGGGCATGTACTCAACAAAGAGGATTAGACACAATAATAGAAATAGCAATAAGATAAATAAACATGTTAAATAACTAGAATTTATCTAAAATAAGCATGCCAAGTCATGCATGGATTTTATCTCAAATAAAGGACCATACAACAATACACTTATCCTGCTTGCTTAACAATCATATAAATATAAATAGACATGCAACCATCACTAATCAAACATGCATAAGCAAAACAATAGCAATTATAGGAGACAACATCCATATACTAATTTCGCACATCAAATATTAAATACAATCTATATATGACTCGACATCTTGGTTGTTATTTCAAAAATAGAGAATATTAGTCTAGTATCTCTCGTCAACGAAATAGGCATGACTCGAGTGCTATCATACCATTCCAAACTCTATAATAACCTATCGATGGAAATCATCGACAATTATTCCCGCATCCATTTGGGAATCTCGAATAGTCATATAGAATTATTCGATTCTTCCCATTTAGCTATAGCTAGCTAACATTGCATTTGTCATGAAGTGAATGTGCAGAAAACTCCTTCTAACGGTGCCGGAAACAAGCAATGCATGTTTCATATGAAACCAATCACTGTGGCCAAATCCACACTACCTCACCTCGATTTATGGAGCCGTAACCAATAATAAACACAAGCGACATTCACTAAGGGAATATCGCTTCCAAAATGTTACACCACCGACTCAACTCAAAAAACCACCTATCCCATATGTTTATGTGGAAAGCAAAGTCGTAGGAGGATAAGGATTCTAACCGTCGATGCAGACAAAGTTAAGATACCTCTCAGGGAAGAGAAACTCCAATGATGTGACATCACTAGATGAATATAACTCCTTTACTAATAATAAGTGCCTCCTGTACACCAAAGAAAACTCCATCACCATCGACTTCAAATCGAGATTCGAATACTCTTCATGCGGTTTTGGTTATCGACAGAAATACGACAACCTTTCATTTAGAAATAAACTGCACTTATACCATCCACAAAATCAAGTGAACTATCGACCTCTCATTCCTGCTTGAAATGAGAGATTGACATGCTCATGGGTCAACTCAAACTTGAAAACCATCAAAAATCTCCTAGGACTTATATAAATGTCCTACTTGAAATGATGTGACCCAAGCACTCTAGTTCTTTTAAAGAAAAATGAAAATCCGACTGATGATATTTCCTAGACATCTAAAATACCATCGTCTCTTGACTTGTGATTTCTTTCCATTCATAGGAAAATCGAATAGCATAAGTGCAACTCTTCCAAGGGATATCTCAGAATATGATTTGATAAATCAACCAAACATATTGGCTCGCTGGTTAGTCCGAACGACACAACCAACCAATCAATATCAAAGCATTATATGAGATGCTGTAGCCGACACACTCCAAGCAGCTATACTCATTCAGTGAAATCCACTTGGGATTCCTAACTTAAAGAACATCGTAACTAGATCAATACGGAACTTGACTCAAATATGGTGACAATCTGGTCACCACATCGAATGTGTCTAGATACTCTCAAGCTAGAAGATCAGATGATGACTCACTACTAGAGAAATATCTCAGCATTCTATTGTCCAATCATAAGTGACTCACCTATTGAAGATCTAATTCTCATCCCAGCATCATTAAACTAAAGATAACTTGCTACTAAAGAGCTCGTCTTTGCCCACTGTCATCCCTAACCACCTCTCACTACCACCGCTATCCTGTATCCTCCCAGTAAGTGAACTACATGCTCAAATGTTAAGTCCGGTTAAGCTCAAAAATCAACAAGAAGTAAATAAACTAGTAAACATGCAAACAAGATTAATGAGATCTGAGTTTTGACGACCCATGTATACTGCCACTACACCATAATGGCCATTTGGCAACCCTTTTTTTTCACAATCGCCAACACTTATTTGTGTTGTAGTGTAATAACAATAATAAGCGTTGCTATATTAAAAAAGTGTCGCCAAAAATACATAATTATAATTTTTTTATTGGCAACGCTTATATGGGTTGTTAGCGCTGATTTCTAAGGGTAAAAACGTAAACTTCGTTCCATAACCCTATTTACCATGTGCCAATCGTTTGCCCAACGCTTATCCAAGAAGCGGCCGCCTAAATCGTATTATCCAAATCCGATTTCAGAGGACAAAAAAAGCAGCTTGCTGAAGATTCATCCGCGAGTAGATTTCAATCCCGTTCAGTCTCGATTTCAATCCAAATACGATTTCATTATCCAAGAAGCGGCCGCCTGAATCATTATCCAAATCCGATTTCAATCTTGATTTCAATCCCATTCAGTCGCTTCAGGTATATTTTTATTTTATTTTTGCTCACTTAAATCCTGTTTTTGTTGATTTGTTTCTACGTGTCTCATCTTTGGTTATGTGGTCTGATTTTTGCATAATCAAGAACTAGAGAGATCACAATCGAAGATTTAATCGAGATCTCAAAAAGGGATAAAGTCGAGAGCTAACCCTAGGTGAGTGTATTCTCTTTTATTTTGCATTAAGTCCTTTAGAGGCAGCAGATTTATGGATACGTTTACGGCAAGATCATTATAATAAAACACAGAGGTTTGTTAGTGATATATGTGCCGATTTGGGTATTTTTGTGGGTTGATGTTGTATGGATCTGAATGCTATGACTGTTAAAAACAGTGGTTGGAAGTCATGCTTGTGGTGTTTAACTTTGAATAGAATGTTAGTTACTGAATATTTCTGTGTAAACATAAGTAGAAGCACAAAGGTATTATTTGGGGTATTCACAGTAGGGTGGGGTATGAATACAATGAAATAAGGGGGATTAAATACTCTTACTCAATCGATTGTCTTGTGTATTGGATGCTTGGTTGTATTGCATGGTTGACTTTGTGCATTCGATTGACCATAGGTTTATATACATATGTTAAAAGACCAATTAACAAATTGGGATAGACATGCATACCTATTGTATGGTTAACACTTGACCTGCTACTTATTTGTTTAAGCAGTAATACATTGGTGTTTGATTGATGAACACATGGTCTGAAGTATATATATTGGTTTACACAGTTATACATTTGTATATGATTAATAATCACACAACTTGCTATACCTATTTAGACAGTTTGATATGTCTGCTTTATATGAGAAATAAATGACCTGCTATGTAAATGGTTAGTCAGTTTAGCATATATATCACATTAATAGCAAACACATGACTAGTTACATATTTACTAGTTACATATTTATTCAGATCTTTTGGTGATATGTGTATTGCTTAGTGACACATGGCCCATTTTGCATATCTGTTCATACAGTTTAAGGTGATGTGTAGTGATTTGATTAAAACTGTAAATATACTAGGGAATTGTACACTAAGTAATACACATTATAGATCTGAAACTGTTTGTATATGCCACCTGTTTTATAAATATTCATTTGTTTTATAGAACAGTGAATAGCAGATAGATATTCATATCTTTATGTTACGCTCTCACAAACTCTCTCTGTGTGTGTATGATACTCAATAAACTTCTAGCAATATATCATTTACATAACCCAAGTATAGATGATGCACGAGAATACATGTTCTTGTTATTTGTATGCTTTTTTTATACGAGTAAGAGCTCAAGACTAATAGGTCATGTACATGACGCAAGGTGTGTATTCTAAAATATTCACCTAGTCATCTGCAGCAATTCTTGAATGCATACATATATTCATGTTTTTGTTCCTTTAGTAATTCATAGGACTGCTTCAAGTAATGCTTTCGAATCTGAAGTCTTTAAAGTTTGATACAAAGTCATCTGCTGCTGTGAAGCTAGATGCGCATGACACACATGTTTGTGCTATTTTTTATTTATTCTTTTTTGAATGCTTTTCTTAGTGGTTTTTTTAAGAAAAAAAATACTACGGTATAATTTTTGTTACAGGAGTAAAGTATAATGGTATCAATAATTTGATGGAAATTAGAAACAAGGAAGAAGGTCGAAGGTATGTATATTAATTTTGGTGCCTATGAGATAACTTATTGATTCTAAACTGAACCTTTCAAGCTCAGTTTAGTTTGGAATCTGAACCGGAAGCCTCAGTTTCTAAACTGATTTATAAACTCGTTGTTGTCGTTTGTAGTAGGTGACGATCATCGCATTTTTTGTTGGTTTCTCTGATTTTGAAAATGTACATTAGAGGTCTTTTTAAGAGAAATAAACTCCACTAGGGTATTCCTTAAAGCGTCGTTTGCAGGTTAAGTTAAAATTGGGCATGTGAACCCAGTTTTCAGTCCACAGCAAATATAAATGCTTGCAGGTCAAGCCCGGTGATTTACAAGTTTAGGCTGAACCTATGTATTGTTAAGTCTGAATGTCTATTAGTTACTATCAAAAATCTTAATGGCATATCATGGTCAAGCAAATATTTGCGATATCTCTTTTGGCTGAGCCTGTGTTTTTGTTCTAGTTTTTTTCCCTTTTTTTTACTAATTTCAAATCATATCATATATATACCGAACTGCAGGTGGTAAGTATCCTGAAGAATATTTTCTTTCTTAGTATATAAAATCACTTATTAACTAATGGATTAACAATTGGTATAAAACATAATTTTTTCTTATGCATCTTGACTTTCTACAACTTGCATCAATCAAATGTTATGCTGATGCTGTTGCAAGGAGAATAAAAATTGGAAAGGATATTTGTTGACAGAAACAATGAGAAGCTCAAATTAATATGTTTACCACATTAAAAATCAGTATAAGCAAAGTCAAATGTATGCATACTGACACTTGTAAACCCTGACATCATCTGGTTATAGTTATATAACTTGCGGAGGAATACTGGAGCATGAACATGTACAAGACGGAGCAGTCTGATTCCAAGTGGGGGTGGCAGTCCTATTGCTAATGCTTAAATGATCAGTGGTCACCTTGGACAGTTGGACTCTCTATAGCTGCTTCACAACAGGTAATCAAATATTGCATTAAGAGTTATTTTTTATACAATTTGATGAATATACTCTATATAAATATGTCACTCTGATACAGTATATATTAATGTTACTTATCAGGCAAATGATATGTAAGTAAACAATAGCTCGGTAAATATCAACTCTTTTTCAAATCTATTTTTTATTTAGCCATGACGTTTGAGTTATTCCAACACTATGTTGCATGTGAAAACAGAGCTAGTGTAAAATTATAATGCTCAAGAAAAAAGCAGTGACCCTGACATTTGAGTTATTCAAACGTTTGAGTTAACCGATGGGTTTGAAAGGTTAATGGAACCGATTAATTTGACTGGTTAGCAAGGATTAAATTTAACTAGTTCAGTTCAGTGATTGGTAGATGCACATATTTCAACCTATGAAATGGTTAACCGAACCATTATTTTTAATCGGTTAACAGTTTAAATTAATTGATTGGTTTGGTTGACCGACCGTGCTCACTCTTAGACATGATGCCTCTGAGTTGACCATGTGATTACATCTTCACCCAAGATATGACCGTGCTTCGTCGTGTCATTCTCGAACAAGAGTAAGACTTCGTGATTTCCTACTAGTTGCAGATAGATCTAAAAATTTTGAGTGACCACAAGTAATTTTTTCTTTTTCTTTTCATAAGCCATACATACATCCGTATGAGTGACCACAAGTAATTTTGGCTACAAAATGATGTTAAATAAAAAGGGCTATTGATCCTAACTTTTTTGTCTGTGTGTATTAATTCTTAAATTATCTTCATACAGTATAAGCTAATTCCTATAAGCTTTATTAACTAATTCTTAAATTATCTTCATACAATATAAGTAATAATGAGTCGTTCGGCATAGTTTAACTGCGCCTTAGGCTCAGTAATACTGAGCAGATCGACGCAGTATTACTGAGCCGAATGGCTCAGTATTACTGAGCCGTCGAATGGCTCAGTATTACTGAGCCTAAGGCACAGTAAAACTGCGCCGATAATCCAAGTAACAATTTATCATATTTAAGCATTTTGCAACAATCACATACCCATTTTTGTAACATGTTATGTGTATACCTTTGTTTATATTTATCCTTCCATTTGGTAGTTTAAAAAGTGAAATCAGTTAACATGCCATTAGTTATTTTAATTTTACTGCCTCTCCAACGTTTATCATAATTGTAGGATCTATCAAAGCTTGAGATAAGGTCTGGGTTAAAATTTGTTTGCTCTATAATGCATAACCGAATATTTTGATTCACCATGATAATGAAGAGCTATGTTTCCTATTTAAATATATAAACATTATGTCTGTTTTTACCACAACTTATATGCAGTTATGGACTTTCACATGTTCTGTTCCTATGTAAGCTAATCTGTTTTTGTTCTTTCTCTCTTTAATCAACTCACTTTAGTTTTAAGGAAATATAGTCATACAAGACTTTAGAAGTTAGAACTGGCACAAAACCTGTGGTGAAGCACTTTAATATGATTTGATTTGGCAAGACATTTTGCAATAATCGTATGGAAAAAAGGCTAGGTCATTAGTGTTTTCATTGCTTAAATCTTTTCCTTTAGCTCACTTATTGCATGTTTCATAAGTAATTAATATTGCTTTGTTTACTCTTTCTATTCTATACTGATTGATGTGGTATTTATATTTACCACTATATGCATAATTTCACACATTTTGATTGCGCTGCTTGTTCATTTTGCTCTTGCTTGGTCAGAGCAATTGAACCCCAATGCTATAACCGTTTTAGATATATTGATTTTTGAATTTATGTGTGACTTGCTTCGTTTCTGCATATTACTACTTTACAGTGTTTGCCAGTCAAAATTTGGAAGGACTAAAGTTAACATGTTTCAAACCAGATCAATAAAAAGTATTAAAGAGTGGTGATGGCTGTGTTCTTATTGATCTATCATAAAATGTTTCAAACCATTGAACTTTGAAAAATAGGTGGAACTGTGTAATTCATCTACAATTTTGCACTTGGAATCTATATTTAATAGTGATTGCATTTTGAGACTGTTGTTGTTTATTTATTTTCTACAGATGTCCTCCTACTCAAGGCCTTCGACCGATTATCATGACTACTTCCTACGGTATTGTCCATCGGCCTATTCAGACGATTCAGACGATCCTACTCAAATTGTTTGCTCAGCCGAATCTCAGACACCAACTCCGTTTAGCGTCTACGAGAGAATAGAGTCGAGTTTAGAAAGAGATTTGGCATTATTAAGTGTTCAGAATGATATGGCATCGCCTACCAGATCGACCACACCTACAAGATTGCCACCCCTACCAACATGCTATGTTGAAGAAGCACAATCTCGAAGGTTGTTATGCCGTTGCAACATTGAACCAATATTCAGAACATGCTATTTAAATAAAAATGTTGGTCGCCGATATTTTATTTGTGCAAATACTGGAACTCTTAGAGATTGTGGATTCATCCACTGGATTGACGAACCATTATGTGATCGTGGTGTGGAATTTGCATTGGAGAAAACAAAAGGCTTAAAAAGGAGCTTAAATTGCAAGATTTCATCGAGCTCAATAGACAAAAGATGTGTCAAAATTGAAAAGGTATGACTTTGAACTTATAACATTTTCTGCTATTTGAAACTTAATTGATGTTATTAAATTAAATGCACGCAGAAAGCAGTAGAAGAAGCAGAGAAAATGAGAAAAATTGGTGGTACAAGCTATGCAAATTTTTGGATGTATGGTTCGTTATATAGTTGGAGTTTCGCGTTTGGTACTTGTAGACTTCAAATATGAAAAACATCTTGCATTATGTTAATTCTGTATTGTTATTACTATGGAATCAGATATTGTATATGTATTAAATTTAGTATCTTTATGTATTGAATTTTTTTGTTAGTTCATACTTTGCTGTTATCATGAATATGGATTTTTTTCCTTATTGATTTGGTTACATGTTGCTATGTTGAGATAATTCCATAGCTGAATGAATGCATATTAAATAGAGCTTGTGCTATCTTATATGCAAATATTAGCGTTGCATGTTACCAACGCTTATAAGTGTTGCGAATATAATATTGCCAACGCTTATAAGCGTTGTGAATGAATATTTGCCAACGCATATAAGCGTTGCGAATGAATATTTGCCAATGCATATAAGCGTTGGGAATGAATATTTTCCAACGCTTATATGCGTTGGTAATACATTGCCACGCCCCCATAGCAACGCTAATAAGTGTTGCGGAAATTGTTTGCGACAGTTATACTCGTTGGCAATCACCTGTTTTGGTGTAGTGTGCTAGGTACAAACTAGGTATGCCATAACACTCCCTCACCTCGAGGCCCGAAATTAATTGCTATGGATGTTGCAGTAGGCCATTGTATTAATTTCTAGTGACCAAACACGGAATGCTACAAACATATATAATCTAATTAAGCCCTCAATATGATAGGTCATAATCAAGAAAATCAAGTTAATTATTATGAGTTACAATCCTATTACATCCACTGAATCGCAAGATTAGATGAACCAATGAAACCTCGTCGCTAAACTAAAACACATATGGAAATTCCATTGATGGAAAACATATATTGATGATGATGTTTTCCCCGCTTAATCGAGGGGGCACTCAATAGAAGGGAACGATAATAAATACATATGTCTCCATGGTTGGTCCTGAAAAGAAGGACAAGCTTCTATACTAGGCGCAAGCTCGACATCATGATCTTCCTCGATCAAATCCTTCTAACCATCATTTCATCGAATTGAAATAATCACCCTTTGAGTCGATCACTCAACCCAGCCACCAACTCTAGACTTTAGAGTGATAAAAGAAATAATTAACCATACTTTGACGGCATGTCGAATTCAATTACACACTCCAATGTAGATATGTCGCCTAAATAGGAGAATTTCTCTTTTACTCCTAAGAAGTTGATACAAATCTCTTCGGAGAAAACTGACATGACCTGAACTTCCCCCATAAAGGAAAGTCCGGATTGTAATGAGAACACAAACAGAAGAACATTTCATTGCTTATTACAACAATTTACATCATAGTACAAGAACATACAGAGCATGAACAAATAATATACATTTGATAAATATCAAAGGTTTACAAATTACAATGCAGCGGAAAATAATACCAAACACAACTAAAAGAAATACACGGATACAGAGCGTTCCGAATAAAGCTCCAGCTGTAAATCGGGATGTTGTGAATATAAATCTGCAAAACCAAAACTACTAGCTGCCTGTATGGAAAATAGGTGCATAGTGTCAAAACAGCTTCAAATATAAATGTATCAATCATAGACGGCATGGGTACCGTATATCACGTCGCCAATACTAGGCTCTACAATCAAAACTGAAATGTCACGTATTGGAAATTGGATTCCATCTATGAGTCGAGGCCAGGGATGGCTCCTCACCGCTTCGAGACACTCTAACAAATGTCTCAGAACTCCCGCAGAGAACCCGAGATCGGTTGGGCCGGTCCTCCCTTGCGTTTGATGATTAGTTACCCCTGAACACACGTTACCCAGCCCTATCGGGCGTCTATGAGCCAGATGACTCAATATCCATCGGCTCCGTAGAGACCGATATATTCGAGGCGCCTCGCAATCCAACAACCACATAGGTAAAAATATAATAATGTCAGGGCTTGCAAAACCCTGACACCACCCATAGCTAGAAAGAAACGTTATGTTCTCCCAACGGTCTGATCCCGTTTTAAATTCATACCGAGGTGTGAGGCTCGCGACTTAACGCTATACACAAAGCTATGCTATATTAAAGCCGTGCTTTGATCATCAACCATAAGACTCTGCTTTTCAACAGAAACCTTGATCATCTGCATCTCAGCATGCCACATAGGCAATTCATGCCACGCGACTGATGTCTGTCGATATATAACCTCTGAGCTCGTACGTCTCAAAGAAGAGCGTTAAGCAAGAGAATAAATTCTCTGCCGCCAAACAGTTATATATTTAATAGAGATCAATCAACACAGAATAAAATCCAATGTCAGACACGCATCCATTTACAAGTTCGTTCTGGGTCTGAACGAAACCGGAGGCACCTTATTCCTCGTCCCGTATGTCCAATGCAGTAGAGATGTCCTCGCATATCCGGTCGATCTACAAGTACGTCTGGATGATCACCACTTATTACCTTGTCTTGGGTGTACAGCCCAATCAAGACATCAGTAATCATTCAAACGATGTGAAGACCTCTGGTCTTCAACGACCCTATTCATCTTCGACTTATCGTCGAATCAGTTATTCAGAATGGGTATAAACCCGGCCTTTCCGAAAAACTCGTGTATATAATAAACAAATGCTATAAAAACACAACATATGTCTCATTCCAATTCAGAATATTCTTTTATTCAAATATTCATATCATTTGGTAAGGCTGCCATTAAATTTATTAAAGATAATTCTTTAAATTTATTCTTTAATCATCCTTTGCATATCAATTCAAACCATATCAAGGTTTTACAAACTAGTCGGGATTAGTGCCCCTTACCGAAGTAATCATTTGTTTAATTTCTCAATCCCAACCTATTCATCCCATGGAGCAAAACTGGTAGTACTCTATAACTAACACCATGGTGTTATTGGTAAAATTAATTACCATTTTCCGTTCAAATCTAATTAATGATTTAACTATCGCTTGGAGCAAAACTGGTGATTCTCCACTCTCGATCATTTCCCAAATTTGATAATTTAAATTATCAATTCACATTTCAATCTAATTAAAGATCATTAAAACTCCACTTAGTTTTAATCTTCCCAAAAATCAATATTAATGATTATTTAACTTTCGAAACACAAACATGTCGCGTCGACAATCTACACGTACTATTGATATCTGCCGATGTATAACCTCTAAGCTCGTACGTCTTAGAGAAGGGTGTTAAGCAAGGGAATAAATTCTCGCCACCAAACAGATATATATATTTAGCAGAGATCAACCATACAGTTCGAAATACAATGTTAGACATGTAATCCTGCCTTTAACTAGGTTAAAGAACTAATGTCATTTAAAACACAGTTCACGATAAACCTAAATCCTCTTCCATAAAAATGGAATCTTCACAGAAAAAAGATCAATATATAATCGATATTAATTTCCGTATCTGACTAATAATATAAATGGAATAACGACAAAGCCTTTTAAATTCCATATAACAGTCTTCCTCCACAGAAGCTCATTTTGATTATTATCAAATTGAATTCCATTCAATTCCAATTTAATATATTAAATTGGAAAACTTTACTTTGGAAAATTCCCGTTATATCTTAATAAAAAGATTTATAAATTCCAATCACATTTCATTGTAAATCGGGTCAAAGAACGAATGTCCTTAAAAACATAGTTCACAATAAACCCAATTCACATTCCATTTTCATTTCTAATTGAATGTTAATTAATTAGTAATTATTCCTTAAATCTTAGTTAAAAGATTTATTCTTTTCACACTGGGTTTAAGAACAGTGTCATTTAAAACACAATTCACGACAAACCCAAAATCCAATTCAATATTAAATACAAGGCTCTGAATAGAAATTATATCGGCTTATATTCAATATCAAATTCAGAAATCAACAAATATTGTATTGGGAATAACGATATATATATATCTTCCAAATTCCTCCACAATATCCGTATAAACACGGAATCCAATAACGAAATATTCCGAAGATAATTTCGATTCAAATCCATTCCAATTCATACATCGGAAAAACTGGTTATTTTTAAAACCATTTAAAATCCAATTTATTTATTTAAAAATATTGGATTATAATTCTAGTTCATAACTAGTTCATTTTGATAAAAATATATTTTTATCTTTTCAAATATGGAATTTTTCATCCCAACTCTTTACAAATCATTTATTATGATTTTACACAAATTATTGATATTTTTAATAATTTTATCAAGGCTCGTACAGTCGATTTCCATAAACGATCGTCGAACTGCATTTATAGCGATCTTTTCCAAATTTGATTTGGACATAATTCCAAATCCAACCATTAGATTTCAAATCCCTTATAGTCGTCGTAAAGTTCTTTTTGATACGAACCCAAAGGTTCCGATTTTAGGAGAATCCGACAGTCGGATCTCCCGCAATGTCAATTCAAAGTCAATGGTCGAAATTCGCAAACTCCCGTGGCGCGGCGCGTTCTATTCAGGCCATTAAATATATATTATATATATTTCGTTGATCTCCATTTAAAACATATTTTATAAATCGTTTTAAATTCGTTTTCAAAACTATTTCAACTTCATATTCAATTTTAAATAAAAATTGAATATTCCATATCATTCATATATAAACAATAATATTTTCTAAACATTAGATTTTGAAATCACTTCCATTTCGATATTCATTATAAAAATGAATAAAATCGATATAAATATTATTCACATCTAAATGGCGTTAATTCAATCCACACGGCTTAATATATTTAAATATTTTTGTGTCCATCCCAAATCGGACATCAAAATCGTATTTTGATCCATTACTGAATATTATTTTAAAATATTAGTTATTTTAAAATATTATATATTCATCAATTTAAATCATTCATTAATTTAAAATATTTGTTCTTTCCGAATTGGAATCAGACACATTCAATTACTATATAATTTTATTCATATGGATTTCATACACACATGTACACAACAACAATCAAACGCAGTCAACCATTATTCAGAGTGCATTACACAACTGCGTAAGCATTAAATATAAATAATTAACGCTTACAACAGTCTGTCAACCCATCGATTGATATATAACTAAACATTGGGATAAATGTATGTCCAATATCGTCCCAATACCCGTGTGGGGTCTTCAAATAATAAACACTGATTATTATTTGTGCAGTTAGGCGATGTGTAAAATATGTCGTCCCAATCAATATCAGTCAAATGTGTGTACATAAACAAATCGTCCGATTTGTAAATGAATATTTATTTTATTCATATACACGTTAAAAATTACATTTTTAACTATAAAATATTTATTTCATCCCATGAATATTTTATACAGATCATTTATACAATAAAATGATATTATTATTGTTATAATATTTTTAGAAAATTTCGGCAGCATAATGGCGTGATACTAGAACCGGAATAAGGTCTAGCCTTATCCCTCACCTAATAATGGCTCGCACCATGTACATACCAATTTTAATCAATTCAATTTAACCAAACAACCAAATTCAAACAAATAACCCCTCAACCAAACAACTAAACAAACATGGTTTCAAACAAAGGTGTCGGGTGCTACTAAGCACCGTCTGCATCCTAGTATATATATTTAACTAGAAAATAAAATAAAGTGAGTAGTTCTCACCTTTGTGATCCACTCCTCTAGTTTTGTTTCTGAATTTCTGAACCATTTGGATTTGCCCGAAATTCCAAATCAGTCTTTTCAAAGCTGTTCAAAGTAAAATCACATTTTTAATATGATGTTTATATATTTAAAAATCGCTTTTTTATATCGCTATAAATATATATATATATATATATATAAAAGATCACATTTTTAATTGTTCATTTTCAATATAAAAATCATATTTTTATTCACTACTTCATTATGAAAATCAAATTTTTATAAACCAAAATTCATATTTTTCTTATCATAAAGATCATATTTTTCTATTGGCATTCAAACAGAAAAATCATATTTTTATTCTGCTACTATATAAATAAAAATCCAATTTTTACACAGCTAAAAATTATGTTTTTACTTCGCTAAAAATTATGTTTTTACTTTCTATCATATATATAAAATAAAAATCCTATTTTTATCCTATAATAATATATATATCAAATATCAAAATTTTTCCTAACATAAAAAATCAAATTTTTCATGAACAAAAATCATAACTTTTAATGAATTAAAAATCATATAATTTTTGTAAACAAAAGAAAACTGAAATCAATGGAGAATAGATAAAATAAAAAAATTTACAGTTGTAGAAGAGGGAGGGTTGTTGCTACTCTGGAGGTGGAGGGGGTGTCGGGGATGGCCGCGGCGGAGGTGGAGGCTCTGGAAAGGGGGAGGAAAGAGGAGGAATTGGGTAAAAGGGTTGGGAGAAGGAGGACTGAGGTGGAAGACGAGGAGGGAGGAGAGAGAGGTGCGAGATAGGAGGGGCTCTACCGGAGATGGCGGCGGTGCTGGTGGGGGCGTGCGCCTCCGGCGGTGGGTGAGTATCGCGGATTTTCCGCGATCGAGAGCTTTTTTTCTGTTTTTTTATTTGGGGATCGGTTTACTAGAAGGGGGAAAAGAGAAATGGGGTTTGACCAAATTGTTGATTAAATATTTTTAATTCAATTTAATTTTTAAAAAGTTACTTTTTCATTTGAAATCCAAATCGAACCCAACGACTATCGCCCCTAGCTAATTACCCCCATTCCGAACGCAATGGGATATGTCCCGCAAGCTGGTTCGACTGTTCCAATCAGTTTCCATTTAAATTAATATATAAATCATTATATATTCAGTTTAAACATACATTTTAATTTATCAGATCCACATACTGACTCCAAAAATTCCAGAAAAATAAATCTTGCTATGTTTTGGCGATGCAGTCCTAACCAAACTAATTTCATCGAATTTGGAGACCGTTTGAAAAACGGCCATTTTCCAGTCAATTAAATTCAAATTGAAATTACCAAATGCGTTTTAATTCGCCACGCTCACATATTGATTCCAAAAATAATGAAAATTGGAATCCAGCAATAATTTGACATTCCGGATCCAACAAAAGTGGTCTCATCAAAAACGGAGGTTGTTTGCAAAATCGCTATTTTTGAGGGCTATATTTTCATAGCGACTATTCTGAATCTTCAACTGGACATAATTTTTTATTCCCACTATGAAATCTGGATTTTTCAAATTCGTTGGAAAGGTATTTTCAAACAGATTCAAATATTTCTGGTTTCACTAAAATTTGTTTTATTTTGAATCCTGCATTCATTTGAAATTTGAAATCGAATTTTCAAACTACGGCGCCCTTTCCAATTCCTTTTATAATTAAAATAAATATTTATATTCTAATTTCGATTTAAATAAATATATGTGTTCTAATTCTATTCAAAATAAATTTCTAGTCGTTATTATTTAAAATAAATCACTTTAAATATTCAAAATTCATTAAAATAGCCAAAATAAAAATTTTAAATCGGTTTTGATTTTCCGGGTTGTTACAAAAACCATGAGTTGATCTCGAGCGAATTGATCTCAAAAACCCAAAATGATAAGGACTCTCGACCAATTCGGGATCAACCTGGAGTTTCTTAGGAGCAAACTCCTAAATCATTCAACATCCAACTCCAAGTCATCGCAAGAACCCAAATAACTCTCACACCACAACATTCGACTCTGTTCCAATGAGCGGACCACCACATAGACATGTGAGTATCCATATGGTGTGGTATAGTTGATTTTCTGCACTTAAACAACATGACTAACTGGAGATATTAGAGCATCACAACTAATGCTTTGTACCATTGTTGTAAGCATAAAGTGTAAATTTTGGTTGGTAGTTCCCGATTCTTCTCAATTCTCAACTCTTAAGACAGACAGCAGTATTTCTTGTTTTCTATTTCATCTTACGTAAGTGGTTAAGACGACCGATCGCCAATAGAGAAAACTATTTATGTGGCACTTGTGCCATGATATATATTAATAATATATAGATTTGAAAATCAAAATATATACAAATACAAACTCTCCCATATATATGAACTCTCAAGTTCGAAACTACTTTTACAAAAACACAATCAAAGCTTTGATACCAAATATGATAACCTGCCATACACCACAAGTGCTCATATAACCAAAATTGCATTATACAAGCATCAATCGATGTAAACTGATCGTCAGAAGAAATAAATAAGAGAAAAGAATGGGAAATGGAAAGAAAAGAAGGAAATGGCAGGGAAGAGAAAGAAGGGAACACAACATAAACATAATCACAGAATCTATCGTATACTTATAGCGCATCAGATAGCATATAACAGTAACAATCACAAATATAAAACAAGTGAGACAATCATAACTATATAAACCATATAATCAGAGTACATAGGCTCGTACAGCTATATGGAATAACAAATAGAGTTTGTAGAAGCGATATACAAACTCAAACTGATAAAGTATCTCTAACTAGAATACATAACACTGCAAAGGCTCCACAATGTCACACATCGGAATAGACAATGCTAACATAAGTATAAATAGGAGAGACGTCATCCTCTGCTAATCCACTTGCGCAGCCTCAAGTAATTCCCATACCTGTCACTTGGTATGCTCATTAGCATCATCGATGAGCACCCATGGTAATAAGCGAGAGATGAAACCTTGGGTGAGACGACAGTCTGGTGTAAGCGATAAACAAATCTCAAAGCATTGTAAAAGTCGTACTAACATGTATGACATTGAGGGTATAGATAATCATACATGTCATGCACCTGCATCTATAGAGTTAGAACATAACAAAGGTATACACCACTCTATGTTAATCACCAAGTAAAGGGGGTGTGATAGATATTTGAGTACTAAATGGTGATGAACAGTCAAATAGCCATAACATCCATCGTCCATCCTTACATTCACTCATTCAGTGCGTTGGATACATTACGTTTATACGATCCAATCGATATTAATCCATAAGGCATGGATCGACACCGATCTAGATAGAGAAGCCCAATGCATGTGTGAATTCTCATGAAGGGTTGTGGGGATCTGAGGAAGCTAAATTGAAAGTTTGGTGAAGATTAGATAAGCCAAGTAGCAAATGTTGGATAAATCGGCTATGAGAGGATCTAAAGGCCAAAACTGAGTGCAGATGGATACGAGTTAATCAAAAGCGTTAGAAGGAGGCATACTTGAGATCCATTAAGTACTAAGACAAAAATTGGCTAAGTAAATGGATCGTTATAGATCCATCAGGGGGCAAAGGATGGTGCTATGATCCATCATGAAGGTAGAGGACTTCTTCAAGAGCTTGTTGGAACTTATGGTTCATTGATTGTTTCTACGGGATGGAAGTTATAGCCTATTGAAATTGTAACTCTTTGATTATGAACTCGGATGGAAGTAGTCGAAGGAGTATGACAAGGAAGACCGGGTTGGAACGAGGTTATGGGATAATGGTTTGGTTTCAGCGGGACTCGGACCAAAAGAGAGAGTTGTGGGTGGCTTTGTGCTTAGGAGTGCTAAAGAATTGTTGATAGTCCGGAGTGTTCTAGGTGCAGACTCAAAATAGAGGCATCGTGGGGAAGCCTATTAGGATTAAGAGCGATGGCCATGTGCCTAGGATCACTTGTGAAGTGATCTAGCTACTGGATAAATGGGTCCAAAAGGAAGGCATTTTGAACTAAGAGTTCCGCAAGCATGGTAAACCGACTAGAACCAGGGCTTTCTATTAATACTTGGCATAAGTGGTGATGGTCATATGAGTTATCAATGTATGCAAGGCTTTATAAGGTAATGGATAGGATATTGTTTGATGGATGCTATTGTTGCTATGGATGTTCTCTCTCTTCTTTCTTTGGGTATGTTATCACCTTCATGATATTAAAGTATTTGTTAGGGAATAAAGAAGCTGCGCGGATTCTTCTTTCCTATTCTATGCAATATCTTTTTATGATGTTTGTATAACATATTTTACTTAGTTATTACGTGTTTACTCTTTGGTTGTAAGATCATCAAATATGAGACTTGAACTTTTCTAGTATTATATTTTGTAATATAGTTATTGATAGTCATTTATTGCTCGCACCATACCTTGTCCGACCCAAGGTTTTAGTTTCCTCTTATTATCGTGGGTGCTCATTGATGATGTTAATAAATAGGCTAGCTAGTAGATTTATGAACGATGTTGCTAGTCAAGGATGAGCTGGAGGCTAGCGTATTATTTTTCTATATAGATTTTTTAATTGTTTACCATAGTATTAACTGATACACTTTGAGTGAAGCTTGCAGTGAGGCACTGATGTACAAAGATATTTGTGACGTCTTGTATCATACTCTATGACTTTATATTGAGATGAAATTTCCAATTTAGCATGATTCACTATTATTCTATTGCATATATATTCTTATTATATATTATCCATGCGCTATGAGATATACGACATGTATTGTTCAGGGTTTTTTTTCCCGTGATCATCATCCCATGTCAGTCTGGCATGGTTTTTAGCGCATTTTCCTTGTATTTTGGTGCATGCGGTGTGGGGAAGTCATCACGGTAAATTTATACAAATGTTTGATGTCCAACTCTATCTAGGACTGTAAGGCATCTAGTCTATGACCGTACGATTTTCATTTAAAAAGCGAAATGAGATAATAAATAATTTATAAAAAATGCACATCTGAATATGTTTGATGTTTTCTATGCTCAGGACATTACCCATTTATTGTTTGATTTATAGAAATAATATCCTTACTTAAGCTTATCCAGTCTGTGTTTATCTGAATCTTTAACAGGGCAGAGTTATGAAAAACTTCCATCTGATCTAGTCTGATACATTTATGACGCTAGTCAAATCTGACCCGAACCGACTCCATCTGAAAGACACATCGATATCATGGACACCCATTTTCAATGCGAGTTCGAGACCCAGAATTAGAGCTTCGTACACCACATGTTAGTGCAAGGGAACGTCAATTTTAAGGTTAATGGTAACCGAGGTCAAGAAAACCACCCTTCGAAAATAATGTAAAAAAATCCTCTTTATCCTATAAGCAAGAAAGACTTCCTCAGAAAACACGCAAAAACATACATGTTTAATTATTACTCAATAGGACCCCGAACCGATTCTATATGGCCAGTACCAAAGTTCGAGTCGGGTCTAGGTTCTAAAATGTAACGTGTAACAACCTGCCTTTTCGACCGCTTTAAGTCGATAATTAAACCAACTCAAACCATTAAAAACGATAGATTGTTATTGCTATGAGATTTAATAAATCAAATAGAGAATCATAGACACAGAATATCTCGCAGCAGAATAAATAAAATACAATAGTAGTTCATGGAGCCACTGAATAAAAAAAATAAAATTTTATATATAATATCAGAGTTACAAAATTAAATATAGCGGAATTCTGAATACAAGAATTTCTAATACAAAGAGAAATAACCAAAACCAATAGATAGAGCTGATGTCTTCAATAGTCTCTAACTTCAAAAGTGAAATCTTAATACTGCAATACTCAATCTGACCCGAACAATAATGAAAAAACAAAACATTCAGATCAGGACTAACATTCTTATATCAATGAATCAACTCAAGTGAAATATTCAATGAAATGCATCAGTAATTTAAAGGAAGTTTGGGATTTACATCCTCTAAGGATCCGTCAAACTAGATATCATATAATACAATACCCTATTATAATTGTGTCTATGTTTAAATATACTATTGAAAATAGCATAGGCGGGATTACATTTTTTACCCTTACACCATTTATAATACTATAGTCTATACAGATACCGTAAAATCCAACGTAAACTAATGGCTATCAGAGGGCACTCCATAGGTCGGTACAAATCAAAATCGTTGTAGGCTCGATCAGGATAATATGACAAGGCACACGAGGAATACCCACGGTAGGATTCTATTAATGCACGCTTGGACCGGTGGTAACGCATAGCCGCGACTACCGCCCACCTCGAACAACACTCCTATAATCAAGGTTGGCCACCATTCAAATCACAAAGTAATAGATATGGTTCGAAGAAGTGTGTCCATAAGAGGTGCGACCTGACTTAATCATGGTATATCACATATTTTAGTCATTTTAATTATGACCGGTGGTAGAAAGTATGACAATATCTGATCCTGGTCTCTTTAACAACCAAACGTTTACAATTTTCACCCCGTGGTCATTTGTATTTGAAATCATATTTTAAAATATCATAAATCAGTTAACTTCAATTATTGGTTTTATAAATAATTAAGTTCAAATATTCAGACGTCACACATTTTATTTCGGCTGATTCATTATTCGATTTCATTCAAGATTTCAGATTTTATATTTACAAATAGTTTGTTTACAAGAATTACACTTGATTTCAAATTTTTATATCACAATCATTGTTATTCAAAATTTTCATATTAAACATTTTGGATCTAATAGCTTGGATCAGAAATAAACTTTTATTTAAAATAATTTATATAATATAAAGTAGTTTAATTTAAAAATAAATAGATTTGTATAAATAAATTGGTTAAAATGATTATAAAATACATAATGTAGTAGTTGAATAACATACTTGAATTTTAAAATAATTATAAGATGTTTAATAATTAAATGTAATATAAATAGTTATAAAACAATAATTATATAAAATAGTCTAAATTAGTTTTGTATAAAATAATAGTAGTTTAAAAATCTTGTTTTGAATACTAATCCAATCCGAACCATATATCCATACATTCAACTTTAACTTATAATCAATTCAGTTACCATTTCCAACTTAACAGTATATTCAAATTCCAATACATTATAGATTTTGTTCAAGTTGTGGTTCAAATATTATTACTTCAGTCAAATTCTCAAGGTTTCAATTTTTCTTTAAATCACCTTTCTTTCATTCCATGAAAACTAAATCTCAAATTTCAAATTTAATCAATTTTAAATATTAACTGCAAGTGCATTTGAATTCAAACTGTAACACCCCACCTCCGCTAGGGTCACTCACAAAGGGAATGCACTAGTTTTGGAGGGGTATTATCGAGATAACATCACAGAATTATCACAAGACAGTACATAAATAAATAATTAAGTAAACAGCGGAAGAATTTATGTGCAAAACAGAACTTCATTTTATTCCAAAGTAAACCATGTCTCTTACAAACATTTCAAATAACAACTTCATTACAACTGTCTTGTAATAATAGCCAAAGAAGCAATAACTTAAAACAGAAAACTAGCTTGTTCCCCAAGTGCAGTAAAAAGAAGCAGCCATAGAAAACCGTACATGCTGAGCCAAAGCAAGTGATATCCAGGCTAAGAGCTAGTGTTTCCTCCCTGAGAACCGGGGGAGGGGGGGACGAAAGAAAAAGAGGCGAAAGGAAAAGGGTCAGTCATAAAGACTGAATAAGTCCTAGTGACTTTCAGTGTAAAAACGGTTAAAACAACATGTCATGTATGAACTGGAACTAAACTTAAGAATGGTGTCAAGGTGGACAAGATAGACTAAGGTGATCATGATAAGTCAAGACAAGTCAAATAAAGCATCACATGTTCAAGATTCGTTGCATCGACTGTACTAGTATACTAAGCCCATGTCACAAGTTAATCACGAAATAAATCCCACGGCCCAATATCATGGAATGACCCTGAAACGGGGTCTGACCCAAGTACGGGGTCCTACGGAGCGCTTATCTAGTCGATCGGCTCCCTACAAGTTCTAGCTCGTCAAGTGTCCGTGTCATACGGCTAATCACGAATGTAGTCACCTGTGCTGGGTCCACCTTCGGGTGTATCAGCCCTAGGGTGTCAACCCCTGACACGATTCAAGATGCACAGATAAATCTACGGATACCCAGTGCCTGCCCCGGAATACGTGCACGACCGTAGTCCACCGAACCTACACTGGCGTACCCCACTGCCGTCGTTCACCTCTTACAATCAGCCCAGTAATCGTACCCCACCCGGCCTAGGCCCAGGGTACCTTGATACATCTAGAGGGTTACTACTGAAAAGGGTCGTGTCTAGGGTTTCGCCTAACAGATTAGGTCATGTAATTCGTGACCTAACCCGCCTAACCGATTAAGTCATGTAATTCGTGACTTAATCCTCTTCCAGTCTAGTCATGTCAAGAGGGTTAAGTATGTCATTTAAATTCGCGACTTAACCCGCCTACGTGTCATGTCAAGTTGGCTAAGTGTTGCCGTTTCAAGTTCATGACTTAGCCCTACAAATCGTGTTCAAGTTGGTTAAGTTGTCTTTTCATGTTCATGACTTAACCCTAATTGGCATTAATTGATTCGTTAATGCACCGAACCACTAACATTGGATCCTATTGTTCGTAGCCAGTGGATTTGTCGGGCGGTTCCGGGCAGGTTTACGCTACGAACTCAACCCAACCTCGGGTTTCAACCGCGATGTGACCAACTACCCACATTGGATCCTATTGTTTGTAGCAACTGGATTTGCCGGGCGGTTCCTGGCAGATTTACACTACAAACTCAACCCAATCTCGAGTTGGCCACTTTCTTGTTTTCTAAAGTCATGCCCATATTCTTATCAGATTCGTGCAATTTCCATAGCATGTTCATATGTCAACTTCGTGCCCAACTAAGGCATGTTTCAAGTCAAGTTGTGGCATGTTCAAGTCAAGTTTTCGTGCCATATTTCATGTTCTACTTATGCCAAATTTCACGGTTTATGATTATAATCAATTCAAGTTTTGCCTATTCTACCCAATCGTATCCCCAACGTATATAAACGTACTTCGTTCACAGGCATAAACAATTCAAGAGATAAAGGGGAATAACACCAAACATGTGATAGGCATATGTGACAATTCCAACATCACTTGCATAATAAACAGGCTATAACATATCACATGGTTTCAATACTAGCATGATGATAACTTGGCATAGCAATGGTTCCAACTTAGTTTAACATGATGATTTCAACTTTACATCATAGGCATAATAATCATTGCGGGCATAATAATAATTTTATTACAAACATGAAACATTAAAGGCATGGTAATTCTAATAGGCATAGTAGATTCCAATTTAGCATTTTTAACATAATGATTCTCATCTAGCATTATAAACATAATGATTCCAAATTTTCATCATAACCTAGCAATTCCCAATTTGTCATTAACATGATAGGTATATTAACATCACATGCATAGTTCCATCAACATCATAGACATGGTTTAGTTAGCATCATAGGCATGGTTTAATCAACATAAAGATTTCAATAAACATAGTGATTCCATGGACATGTATTAGTCCAACTTGCCATACAATTAAGCCCAAGTGATTCATAACAACATCAAAATCATGATAAGTTTAACTTGCAACATTGACATAGCAATATTCCCAAATTATGATTCAAAGTTAAACAATATAAACATGGATTAATAATAATTCCTAAATCCGGTTTCAATTCATAGAATGTCCATGTTATTTTAGCGTTTTTGCCTAAAAAGTGACATAGAACTTACAATATGAAGCAAGTAATCCAAATCAAAATTCCAAATCAAATAGCCCCAAATCCGTTGTCTAAAGCGTCGTAGTTGTTGTAGCTTCTAGTTGTAGCCTTCAAGAATCGTCCTTCGTCTTCTATAATTTTGTTCTTTGTATTTTTAATTTAGAGTTCTAGGTTTAATGGCGGCTGCATGAGGCTAAAATGAAATAGTATGATTTAAGCTAGGTCTTAGGGTCTTTTTATAGTGTTTGCGAGTTGATTAGGACCGTCGATGGAGCTTGGTTTAATAATAGCCGTTCGTTTGAAGGAGAGACCAACCAGGAGCTGACACCTAGCCCTAGTGACAAGGCAAGGCTCAGAAAATCGACCAAACACAGACCAGGCCCGCCAGGAGGGGCTGGGTTCGACCTGGCTCAGGGGCCAGGTCGACACGCCAGTCGACACCGTGTCGACTTGGCAGTCGACACGGGTGACCCAGGTCGACTACCCAGTCGACCTGGGTGCCTTGGGCGGGAAAATTCCCGCCCTGGCCAATCCGGCCCGATTTTGAATTGGTTTTTCTGAGCTGTTTTGGTCTGTTTGAATTTTAAACTGAATTCTGAAACTTCCGGAGGCCATATCTTCTTCATACGGAGTCCGTTTTACGCAAACTCGGACTCTATCTCAAGCAGAATTCCGAGACGAACACAATGACGTATCCCGTTTCCCTTAATTCTTTGATTTGTAATTTATTATACTTTAATTTGTGAATTTCACTGTTATAGAATACACGGGGTGTTACATTCTCCCCCACTTAAAAAGGATTTCGTCCCCGAAATCTTCAAGTTCAGGAAGAATGTACATCCTAACATCCAAATATCCATCTACTCATTCATCAAACACGAGCATCCATTGTCCTTAAAAGACTTCTAATGCTTCATGATCATATGCGAAGTGTGTGTACATGTACTTATCTAATGCAAAATCAGGTGGTCTACTGATTCAGTTGACCTCCTTAATGCGAATCATGTAAGTGCCATGAATCCATTATGTATGCAAATTTTCCTATTCATGATTCTACATGAGTGCACAACCATTCATATATAAATGCAACATCCATATGACAACACACTAAACTTCATCCATATACGAATAAATACATTTATGCATATGCAACATGAAAATGTGTCTGAGTCGATCTAGTGCCTAATGTGTATTCATGCATCCACGAGCAACCACTTGCGACCACTTGCAACCATTTCGCAATCATAACATGTTTCAATTACATGTTTACATCCAAAAAGATTCTACCTATGGTTCTCAAGATAGGATCGAGGAGAGAAACAAGATAAAACAAAGCAACTAGAAGAAGTTAACGATGTACCCCCAGAAGGTCCGGTCTGCTTCTTAGGGCAGTCTTTGCTGATGTGTCCAGTCTCCCCACAATGAAAACATTCACCTTGCTTTCTCTTCCTCTTTCTACAATCCTTGGCTATGTTCCCTTCTATACCACAGAAATTGCATTTCCTTTTATCATGTGAGTTGTCATTCTTGCCTCCTTTCTCGGAGTCTACCTTCTTATTCTGAGAATCATTGGGCTTGACCTCTTTCTTGCCCTTCTTATCTTCCTCATACAGTAGGGCCATATCCACCAAGCTTTCAAAGGTCGCCCCCATGGGCACATGAGTCATGGCCAAACCATGTAGTGGCTCGTTCAAGCCTCGTGCAAAACGTAGCGCCTTTTTCTGAGGAGTGTTGACTAACACCAATCCGAAGCGAGCAAGCTGATTGAAACGGTTCACATATTCTTTAACCGTCATATTTCCTTGTTTAAGGGCCAGAAACCGTTCCATTTGGAGACTCTCCTCTGCCGATGACAAGAACTTAAGCCCAAATCTCCCTTTAAAGTCCGCCCAAGTCTCAATGGGCCTAGTAGCGTTGGTGACTTCCCACCAATAAGAAGCTTCCTCTTTCATGAGCCACGCCACCAACTGTACTTTCCTATTGTCCTCTACCTCAAAGATAACAAACAAGTCTTCGGTTTCCTTCAACCAATTCCGTGCCTCAACAAAAGTCTCAGTTCCTAGGAAATCCTTTCTGCCCATGGCCTTAAAGTCCTTGCATATCTTTGAAAAAGCGGTTTCTCGCGGAGGTTGAGGAGGATGAGGAGGAGGATTGGCTGGGCCTGTTACATTAGCCCGAGCCTCGAGGAAACGACGGAACCAAGTGGGTATATTGACACCCTCGGGAAGATTAAGATCGTCGGCCATGATAAGCTGAAAACGAAAAAGGAAAAGATTCAAACGAGGAAACAAAGATAGTGCTAATGGCTTTTTGGGGAATAGCCTTTTAAAATAAACCAACTTTTCTTGAAAATTGCTTCTTTGTAAATGGTTTTGATAAAAAAAAATTAAAAGGTTTTCAAAACTTTTGCCCAGTCTTGGTAACCTTCTGCTCTGATACCAAATGTAACACCCCACCTCCGCTAGGGTCACTCACAAAGGGAATGCACTAGTTTTGGAAGGGTATTATCGGGATAACATCACAGAATTATCACAAGACAGTACATAAATAAATAATTAAGTAAACAGCGGAAGAATTTATGTGCAAAACAGAACTTCATTTTATTCCAAAGTAAACCATGTCTCTTACAAACATTTCAAATAACAACTTCATTACAACTGTCTTGTAATAATAGCCAAAGAAGCAATAACTTAAAACAGAAAACCAGCTTGTTCCCGAAGTGAGTAAAAAGAAGCAGCCATAGCAAACCGTACATGCTGAGCCAAAGCAAGTGATATCCAGGCTAAGAGCTAGTGTTTCCTCCCTGAGAACCCGGGGGGGGAACGAAAGAAAAAGAGGCGAAAGGAAAAGGGTCAGTCATAAAGACTGAATAAGTCCTAGTGACTTTCAGTGTAAAAACGGTTAAAACAACATGTCATGTATGAACTGGAACTAAACTTAAGAATGGTGTCAAGGTGGACAAGATAGACTAAGGTGATCATGATAAGTCAAGACAAGTCAAATAAAGCATCACATGTTCAAGATTCGTTGCATCGACTGTACTAGTACACTAAGCCCATGTCACAAGTTAATCACGAAATAAATCCCACGGCCCAATATCATGGAATGACCCTGAAACGGGGTCTGACCCAAGTACGGGGTCCTACGGAGCGCTTATCTAGTCGATCGGCTCCCTACAAGTTCTAGCTCGTCAAGTGTCCGTGTCATACGGCTAATCACGAATGTAGTCACCTGTGCTGGGTCCACCTTCGGGTGTATCAGCCCTAGGGTGTCAACCCCTGACACGATTCAAGATGCACAGATAAATCTACGGATACCCAGTGCCTGCCCCGGAATACGTGCACGACCGTAGTCCACCGAACCTACACTGGCGTACCCCACTGCCGTCGTTCACCTCTTACAATCAGCCCAGTAATCGTACCCCACCCGGCCTAGGCCCAGGGTACCTTGATACATCTAGAGGGTTACTACTGAAAAGGGTCGTGTCTAGGGTTTCGCCTAACAGATTAGGTCATGTAATTCGTGACCTAACCCGCCTAACCGATTAAGTCATGTAATTCGTGACTTAATCCTCTTCCAGTCTAGTCATGTCAAGAGGGTTAAGTATGTCATTTAAATTCGCGACTTAACCCGCCTACGTGTCATGTCAAGTTGGCTAAGTGTTGCCGTTTCAAGTTCATGACTTAGCCCTACAAATCGTGTTCAAGTTGGTTAAGTTGTCTTTTCATGTTCATGACTTAACCCTAATTGGCATTAATTGATTCGTTAATGCACCGAACCACTAACATTGGATCCTATTGTTCGTAGCCAGTGGATTTGCCGGGCGGTTCCGGGCAGGTTTACGCTACGAACTCAACCCAACCTCGGGTTTCAACCGCGATGTGACCAACTACCCACATTGGATCCTATTGTTTGTAGCAACTGGATTTGCCGGGCGGTTCCTGGCAGATTTACACTACAAACTCAACCCAACCTCGAGTTGGCCACTTTCTTGTTTTCTAAAGTCATGCCCATGTTCTTATCAGATTTCTGCTATTTCCATAGCATGTTCGTATGTCAACTTCGTGCCCAACTAAGGCATGTTTCAAGTCAAGTTGTGGCATGTTCAAGTCAAGTTTTCGTGCCATATTTCATGTTCTACTTATGCCAAATTTCACGGTTTATGATTATAATCAATTCAAGTTTTGCCTATTCTACCCAATCGTATCCCCAACGTATATAAACGTACTTCGTTCACAAGCATAAACAATTCAAGAGATAAAGGGGAATAACACCAAACATGTGATTGGCATATGTGACAATTCCAACATCACTTGCATAATAAACAGGCTATAACATATCACATGGTTTCAATACTAGCATGATGATAACTTGGCATAGCAATGGTTCCAACTTAGTTTAACATGATGATTTCAACTTTACATCATAGGCATAATAATCATTGCGGGCATAATAATAATTTTATTACAAACATGAAACATTAAAGGCATGGTAATTCTAATAGGCATAGTAGATTCCAATTTAGCATTTTTAACATAATGATTCTCATCTAGCATTATAAACATAATGATTCCAACTTTTCATCATAACCTAGCAATTCCCAATTTGTCATTAACATGATAGGTATATTAACATCACAAGCATAGTTCCATCAACATCATAGACATGGTTTAGTTAGCGTCATAGGCATGGTTTAATCAACATAAAGATTTCAATAAACATAGTGATTCCATGGACATGTATTAGTCCAACTTGCCATACAATTAAGCCCAAGTGATTCATAACAACATCAAAATCATGATAAGTTTAACTTGCAACATTGACATAGCAATATTCCCAAATTATGTTTCAAAGTTAAACAATATAAACATGGATTAATAATAATTCCTAAATCCGGTTTCAATTCATAGCATGTCCATGTTATTTTAGCGTTTTTGTCTAAAAAGTGACATAGAACTTACAATATGAAGCAAGTAATCCAAATCAAAATTCCAAATCAAATAGCCCCAAATCCGTTGTCTAAAGCGTCGTAGTTGTTGTAGCTTCTAGTTGTAGCCTTCAAGAATCGTCCTTCGTCTTCTATAATTTTGTTCTTTGTATTTTTAATTTAGAGTTCTAGGTTTAATGGCGGCTGCATGAGGCTAAAATGAAATAGTATGATTTAGGCTAGGTCTTAGGGTCTTTTTATAGTGTTTGCGAGTTGATTAGGACCGTCGATGGAGCTTGGTTTAATAATAGCCGTTCGTTTGAAGGAGAGACCAACCAGGAGCTGACACCTAGCCCTAGTGACAAGGCAAGGCTCAGAAAATCGACCAAACACAGACCAGGCCCGCCAGGAGGGGCTGGGTTCAACCTGGCTCAGGGGCCAGGTCGACACGCCAGTCGACACCGTGTCGACTTGGCAGTCGACACGGGTGACCCAGGTCGACTACCCAGTCGACCTGGGTGCCTTGGGCGGGAAAATTCCCGCCCTGGCCAATCCGGCCCGATTTTGAATTGGTTTTTCTGAGCTGTTTTGGTCTGTTTGAATTTTAAACTGAATTCTGAAACTTCCGGAGGCCATATCTTCTTCATACGGAGTCCGTTTTACGCAAACTCGGACTCTATCTCAAGCAGAATTCCGAGACGAACACAATGACGTATCCCGTTTCCCTTAATTCTTTGATTTGTAATTTATTATACTTTAATTTGTGAATTTCACTGTTATAGAATACACGGGGTGTTACATTCTCCCCCACTTAAAAAGGATTTCGTCCCCGAAATCTTCAAGTTCAGGAAGAATGTACATCCTAACATCCAAATATCCATCTACTCATTCATCAAACACGAGCATCCATTGTCCATAAAAGACTTCTAATGCTTCATGATCATATGCGAAGTGTGTGTACATGTACTTATCTAATGCAAAATCAGGTGGTCTACTGATTCAGTTGACCTCCTTAATGCGAATCATGTAAGTGCCATGAATCCATTATGTATGCAAATTTTCCTATTCATGATTCTACATGAGTGCACAACCATTCATATATAAATGCAACATCCATATGACAACACACTAAACTTCATCCATATACGAATAAATACATTTATGCATATGCAACATGAAAATGTGTCTGAGTCGATCTAGTGCCTAATGTGTATTCATGCATCCACGAGCAACCACTTGCGACCACTTGCAACCATTTCGCAATCATAACATGTTTCAATTACATGTTTACATCCAAAAAGATTCTACCGATGGTTCTCAAGATAGGATCGAGGAGAGAAACAAGATAAAACAAAGCAACTAGAAGAAGTTAACGATGTACCCCCAGAAGGTCCGGTCTGCTTCTTAGGGCAGTCTTTGCTGATGTGTCCAGTCTCCCCACAATGAAAACATTCACCTTGCTTTCTCTTCCTCTTTCTACAATCCTTGGCTATGTTCCCTTCTATACCACAGAAATTGCATTTCCTTTTATCATGTGAGTTGTCATTCTTGCCTCCTTTCTCGGAGTCTACCTTCTTATTCTGAGAATCATTGGGCTTGACCTCTTTCTTGCCCTTCTTATCTTCCTCATACAGTAGGGCCATATCCACCAAGCTTTCAAAGGTCGCCCCCATGGGCACATGAGTCATGGCCAAACCATGTAGTGGCTCGTTCAAGCCTCGTGCAAAACGTAGCGCCTTTTTCTGAGGAGTGTTGACTAACACCAATCCGAAGCGAGCAAGCTGATTGAAACGGTTCACATATTCTTTAACCGTCATATTTCCTTGTTTAAGGGCCAGAAACCGTTCCATTTGGAGACTCTCCTCTGCCGATGACAAGAACTTAAGCCCAGATCTCCCTTTAAAGTCCGCCCAAGTCTCAATGGGCCTAGTAGCGTTGGTGACTTCCCACCAATAAGAAGCTTCCTCTTTCATGAGCCACGCCACCAACTGTACTTTCCTATTGTCCTCTACCTCAAAGATAACAAACAAGTCTTCGGTTTCCTTCAACCAATTCCGTACCTCAACAAAAGTCTCAGTTCCTAGGAAATCCTTTCTGCCCATGGCCTTAAAGTCCTTGCATATCTTTGAAAAAGCGGTTTCTCGCGGAGGTTGAGGAGGATGAGGAGGAGGATTGGCTGGGCCTGTTACATTAGCCCGAGCCTCGAGGAAACGACGGAACCAAGTGGGTATATTGACACCCTCGGGAAGATTAAGATCGTCGGCCATGATAAGCTGAAAACGAAAAAGGAAAAGATTCAAACGAGGAAACAAAGATAGTGCTAATGGCTTTTTGGGGAATAGCCTTTTAAAATAAACCAACTTTTCTTGAAAATTGCTTCTTTGTAAATGGTTTTGATAAAAAAAAATTAAAAGGTTTTCAAAACTTTTGCCCAGTCTTGGTAACCTTCTGCTCTGATACCAAATGTAACACCCCACCTCCGCTAGGGTCACTCACAAAGGGAATGCACTAGTTTTGGAAGGGTATTATCGGGATAACATCACAGAATTATCACAAGACAGTACATAAATAAATAATTAAGTAAACAACGGAAGAATTTATGTGCAAAACAGAACTTCATTTTATTCCAAAGTAAACCATGTCTCTTACAAACATTTCAAATAACAACTTCATTACAACTGTCTTGTAATAATAGCCAAAGAAGCAATAACTTAAAACAGAAAACCAGCTTGTTCCCGAAGTGAGTAAAAAGAAGCAGCCATAGCAAACCGTACATGCTGAGCCAAAGCAAGTGATATCCAGGCTAAGAGCTAGTGTTTCCTCCCTGAGAACCTGGGGGGGACGAAAGAAAAAGAGGCGAAAGGAAAAGGGTCAGTCATAAAGACTGAATAAGTCCTAGTGACTTTCAGTGTAAAAACGGTTAAAACAACATGTCATGTATGAACTGGAACTAAACTTAAGAATGGTGTCAAGGTGGACAAGATAGACTAAGGTGATCATGATAAGTCAAGACAAGTCAAATAAAGCATCACATGTTCAAGATTCGTTGCATCGACTGTACTAGTACACTAAGCCCATGTCACAAGTTAATCACGAAATAAATCCCACGGCCCAATATCCTGGAATGACCCTGAAACGGGGTCTGACCCAAGTACGGGGTCCTACGGAGCGCTTATCTTGTCGATCGGCTCCATACAAGTTCTAGCTCGTCAAGTGTCTCTGTCATACGGCTAATCACGAATGTAGTCACCTGTGCTAGGTCCACCTTCGGGTGTATCAGCCCTAGGGTGTCAACCCTTGACATGATTCAAGATGCACAGATAAATCTACGGATACCCAGTGCCTGCCCCGGAATACATGCACGACCGTAGTCCACCGAACCTACACTGGCGTACCCCACTGCCGTCGTTCACCTCTTACAATCAGCCCAGTAATCGTGCCCCACCCGGCCTAGGCCCAGGGTACCTTGATACATCTAGAGGGTTACTGCTGAAAAGGGTCGTGTCTAGGGTTTCGCCTAACAGATTAGGTCATGTAATTCGTGACCTAACCCGCCTAACCGATTAAGTCATGTAATTCGTGACTTAATCCTCTTCCAGTCTAGTCATGTCAAGAGGGTTAAGTATGTCATTTAAATTCGCGACTTAACCCGCCTACGTGTCATGTCAAGTTGGCTAAGTGTTGTCGTTTCAAGTTCATGACTTAGCCCTACAAATCGTGTTCAAGTTGGTTAAGTTGTCTTTTCATGTTCATGACTTAACCCTAATTGGCATTAATTGATTCGTTAATGCACCGAACCACTAACATTGGATCCTATTGTTCGTAGCCAGTGGATTTTCCGGGCGGTTCCGGGCAGGTTTACGCTACGAACTCAACCCAACCTCGGGTTTCAACCGCGATGTGACCAACTACCCACATTGGATCCTATTGTTTGTAGCAACTGGATTTGCCGGGCGGTTCCAGGCAGATTTACACTACAAACTCAACCCAACCTCGAGTTGGCCACTTTCTTGTTTTCTAAAGTCATGCCCATGTTCTTATCAGATTTCTGCTATTTCCATAGCATGTTCGTATGTCAACTTCGTGCCCAACTAAGGCATGTTTCAAGTCAAGTTGTGGCATGTTCAAGTCAAGTTTTCGTGCCATATTTCATGTTCTACTTATGCCAAATTTCACGGTTTATGATTATAATCAATTCAAGTTTTGCCTATTCTACCCAATCGTATCCCCAACGTATATAAACGTACTTCGTTCACAAGCATAAACAATTCAAGAGATAAAGGGGAATAACACCAAACATGTGATTGGCATATGTGACAATTCCAACATCACTTGCATAACAAACAGGCTATAACATATCACATGGTTTCAATACTAGCATGATGATAACTTGGCATAGTAATGGTTCCAACTTAGTTTAACATGATGATTTCAACTTTACATCATAGGCATAATAATCATTGCGGGCATAATAAT
This sequence comes from Allium sativum, assembly GCA_030737875.1. Lineage (NCBI taxonomy): Eukaryota > Viridiplantae > Streptophyta > Magnoliopsida > Asparagales > Amaryllidaceae > Allium > Allium sativum. The sequence continues at coordinate 15,428 of JASFAX010000088.1, read as the reverse complement.
AATTTTATTGCAAACATGAAACATTAAAGGCATGGTAATTCTAATAGGCATAGTAGATTCCAATTTAGCATTTTTAACATAATGATTCTCATCTAGCATTATAAACATAATGATTCCAACTTTTCATCATAACCTAGCAATTCCCAATTTGTCATTAACATGATAGGTATATTAACATCACAAGCATAGTTCCATCAACATCATAGACATGGTTTAGTTAGCGTCATAGGCATGGTTTAATCAACATAAAGATTTCAATAAACATAGTGATTCCATGGACATGTATTAGTCCAACTTGCCATACAATTAAGCCCAAGTGATTCATAACAACATCAAAATCATGATAAGTTTAACTTGCAACATTGACATAGCAATATTCCCAAATTATGTTTCAAAGTTAAACAATATAAACATGGATTAATAATAATTCCTAAATCCGGTTTCAATTCATAGCATGTCCATGTTATTTTAGCGTTTTTGTCTAAAAAGTGACATAGAACTTACAATATGAAGCAAGTAATCCAAATCAAAATTCCAAATCAAATAGCCCCAAATCCGTTGTCTAAAGCGTCGTAGTTGTTGTAGCTTCTAGTTGTAGCCTTCAAGAATCGTCCTTCGTCTTCTATAATTTTGTTCTTTGTATTTTTAATTTAGACTTCTAGGTTTAATGGCGGCTGCATGAGGCTAAAATGAAATAGTATGATTTAGGCTAGGTCTTAGGGCCTTTTTATAGTGTTTGCGAGTTGATTAGGACCGTCGATGGAGCTTGGTTTAATAATAGCCGTTCGTTTGAAGGAGAGACCAACCAGGAGCTGACACATAGCCCTAGTGATAAGGCAAGGCTCGGAAAATCGACCAAACACAGATCAGGCCAGCCAGGAGGGGCTGGGTTCGACCTGGCTCAGGGGCCAGGTCGACACGCCAGTTGACACCGTGTCGACTTGGCAGTCGACACGGGTGACCTAGGTCGACTACCCAGTCGACCTGGGTGCCTTGGGCGGGAAAATTCCCGCCCTGGCCAAGCCGGCCCGATTTTGAATTTTGAATTGGTTTTTCTGAGCTGTTTTGGTCTGTTTGAATTTTAAACTGAATTCTGAAACTTCCGGAGGCCATATCTTCTTCATACGGAGTCCGTTTTACGCAAACTCGGACTTTATCTCAAGCAGAATTTTGAGACGAACGCAATGACGTATCCCGTTTCCCTTAATTCTTTGATTTGTAATTTATTATACTTTAATTTGTGAATTTCACTGTTATAGAATACACGGAGTGTTACACAAACCATTCATTTAGTAGATTATTATCAATTCAATTATTTAGTTCCATTATCCTAAAAAAATTCATATAAACTCATTTCATCATTTTTCTAAGACACATTTTATATCAATTTAGCTTAATTTTTTAAACCTTTCTTAATGTAAAGTATTAAGAAAATTTTGTACATATATTTATACTTGGAAAAATATTTCAAAATAGACAAACGGTGTCCGTATATAATTTTATAACTGGGTAAGTGATATATATATATATATATATATATATATCATTTCAATCCGTAAATTAAATTCTTATGTGTATGTATCATTTCGAGCCGTAATCCCAAATTCAATAAAATCGTCTAGGTCTATCGTTTCAACCTATAACTGTTTTTCCTAATTTAATGTCTGTTTAGGTATGTATCATTTTAATCCGTTGGGAACTTGCAATATGAGAGCAAATAAATAATATAAACTCAATAATCAAACATATACAAATCATATGTGCACATTCATACCATGCATATCAGTAGTGCCAATAATGAGTGTCATATGTGCATAACTATAATAAGATTCTCTAAGCAATCCTATACATTTCATAATATTTCGAATGTGCTGAATTTCACTTCTATAAATAATGTAAGTCAAGTATGAGATAAACTCACCTTTCATGGCGTATAAAAGGAAGATGATGCAATTTGATAGGAATACAGATATGAAAAGAATGATGCACCATTCCAATTCCAATTACAACAAATCAATGCCCCGAGCAATTTAAATGAAGGAAGTAGAAAGGTTTTTGCTTAGGAAGATGGGTGTTAATTTTTTTTCAAATTTTATATAAAAAGTGAACAAATTTTAGTCATCTTAAAATAAAATTTTGGATCAGTAAGCATTGGAATATGAAAAAGTCATAGACAGAAATGTTGTTGCAAATTATTTTCTCTTCAATTTAAAAAAAAACTATTTTTCAATAAATGTTGAAGGAAATATGACCAAAACAGCGACAACCAAATTTTAAGTCAGAAATCTGGGTACAAATATGCATCTGAAAGATTGGCAGTTTCGACTTAAATATATTCGAAATCTGAAAATGTGTTCAGCATAAAAGTTGTAGCTATTTCAATTCTACACAATTTAAAAAAAAAAGAAAAAGTGAATTTTGACTTTTTAACAGAAAGTTATGACCACTGCAACACAGGTCAAAAATTTGGAAAAACTAAAATAAAAAAAAGTCTTTGATTTCAAAGGGAAAAGCGGTCATGGCTAAGGTTTTCAGGTGGAGCCCACTTACTGGAGATGGAGGAAGATCAGATAGGTTTGGTTAGGTTAGTGGTGAAGGTGGTGGCCAAGAGGATGATAAGTAACACGGTCTTGATTGGAAAGAATGATGGTTGTTTGCATTTCTAGATCTAAATTTTTATAATTCCCAAATCAACTGAAAATTGAAATTAACATGGAATAGATAATATAGATAGAGACTAGGAATCATTAAAATAATTAGAATTTACTTAGGGATTGATTTGTGAAATGAACAAATGTTAGATTGGAAGAAAGGTTAATGAGGAAGAAGGAAGAAAGAGCTTTGCAATTACATGTTATTTGTTTTGATTTTGATCTTATTTTTGCTTGCAATTCATTTTCATCAAATACCTTTACCATAGAAGTTTTTTTATGTGAGATGTAGATTTGGATCTGTACATGGAAGAGTAAAGAGAATGAAGAGTTTTAGAAAAGAAGTGAAAGAGGTGAAGAGAGATATACCTTATTTTTATTCGCACGAGAAGGAAGTAACCAAATACATAATGTCAATTTAATAAATGTGTCCCTGCAAATTAATATTCATCCAATCAAATTCATGCCAGTATTAACACTAATGGGAATATAAAGCAAGATATAGATTTTTATTTGCATGAGAAGGAAGTTACCAAATACATAATGTCAATTTAATAAATGTATACCCACTAACTAATTTTCATCCATTTAAATTCAAGCCAGTACTAATACTAATGAGATTGTAAAGGAAGATATAGAGTTTTATTTGCATGAGAAGGAAGTTACCAAATACATAATGTCAAATTAATAAATGTGTCCCCACTAATTAATTTTCGTCCATTCAAATTCAAGCCAGTATTAATACTAATAAGGGTGTAAAGGAAGATACAGATTAATTATAAACAGATATACACACATAACAACATCTTCCATTTTGCACGTTTTCGCAATTACAAACGTGAATTTCGGACAAATGAAATTAAATCTCAACGAACCAAAAAATGTTGCCTACTCAGAATTCAGAATGGATTCAAATAAAAGAAATGAATTCTAGTTTTGACAACTTTTTAATTTTAGTCTGAATTCAAATTTTAATCAAATATGACCATAACTGATCTTTTAAGAAAATTTTACATTTTAATAAATTTGGTAAATTAAAATATTCATTAATTAAATTTCATTATTTAAATTTAAGTTTTAATAAGTTTACTTAAATTCAAATAGCACAAATTGAGTTAGTTAATAATTAAATTCAAATTATATTATTGTTGCATCTCAATATTCAAAAGGTATTTAATATTGTTTATTTACAAAAATCAGTCCATTTATCTCGTTCCATTCAGAATAAATTAATGCTTAAATATTAAAATTTTAAAATTCAGTCAAATTATTAATTTGAAATCGATTAAAAATTAAAGTTGTTCCCCACTCAAACCTTTTCGTCCTCGAAAAGGATCGAGGTAGGAAAATAGTAATCAAGCAATTTCAGTATATTTGAAAATTTAGTAGTTAATCTATCATCATACTTATATATATATATATTTAAATCAAAAGTTAAGACATTTCTAACATATTTCACTATTGTTTCAAGTATTCACTCAACGTCTCAATTGGCACTCTAAATCCATCTCGCCTTTGAAACTAAAAATAAATACTAATGATGTCAGGGTCATCAATAAAATTATCTCCAAGCGACTAGAGTCGATACCGTATCTATCTCGTACATACAGGATTTAACACATATGTTGATCAGATGTACACCCCAAATCACTAAGTACTCGATAAGCCAACTTTAAAGTCAAGTAAATAATCAAAACATCTTTTTCTTTTTAAACAGAATAGATGCCAAACTTTCCAATCATATATTATAAATAATATATTTCAAGTCATTTATTTATTAAGATTTAAGTAGGTAAATTATATCTCTCCCCCACTCATTTATTTATTAAAATTCAACTTCAATAAATATAATCAATCTTAAAGTTTGCAATGCAAATCATAAATTATTTCAAAACATATTTCGAAATAATATATTATATTAACATACATTAATTTTAAGTGACTTTTTATTTAGTACACAAATTCATTTTCATTTTCAGTAATGAAGTTTGCATCACATTTCAACTTAATTAGTTTTAAGTCTTATCATCACTAATATACTAACTAAAATCCTATCATATACAATTTTAGTGTATAACTAATTCAATTTTATTCTCAATTTCATATCAATATTATTCTACTAGCCTTAACATAAGAATGTTTAAATCAATTCCAACCTTTCCAAACCCAACCCTTATTAAATGACTAAGCTTAACTAATAGAACTTCATAAACTTTACATATTTCCATAAACTATAGTTTGCTCAAATCTCATTTATGGTCCATTTAATCGTTAACAAGTTTAACTTATATTGTCAATTTCAAAATCACCATTATTACTTCATTTTCTTGAGTTAAATCAATATTTACATTTATTATGGCTATCATTTCAAGAATCATGTTAAAAAAGTACAACTATTATAAATATTAATATCAAAAGTCATATATTTCCTTTTTCGAAATCAATTCAAATTATCCAATAGACTACTTTTATTTACTATAAATCATCTTATAAATTTCCAAATACAACTTTAAATTCATATAATTTTTAAAAATCTCTATTATTTTAGTTAATAGCATAAATAATTTCTTTTCCCAAATTATTAACGCATTATGTTTACATTAACTCTTAACATGGGTATACTTAAAATCACTTTTTCACCCTTCATCAATTTAAGACAAAATAAGTTCAAATATGAATTAAGGACCAAACAACGAAAGAACCTAACCAACATGAATCTACAAAGGATTGATACCCTAATTAGATCAAATCGAAGAATATTTAAGATTTTGGAAACCATCTACCATAAAATTTTAAGACAGATTTAGAACAAGGATCGAGATTCGGATTTATGGAATCCTAATCAAAGAGAGACATATAAAAGAAACTGGATCCAAAAAAGGAAGACCTACAAAATTTAAATTTTAAAACAATTCTTTTTTAATATCAAAAATACTTTAAAATCAGTTTTAAAACTAATAATACTTTTCAAAATACGCACTCTATAGAATGATTTTGCGATTGGTTCTTACTCATTATAGGGTATTGCCTTCCTATCTCTGATGAGCTATAAACCCCATAAACTAAGGTTTTATTAAACCAAAGCTCTGGTACCAACTGCGATATCTGTCCAAAGATGGCAACCGTTAGTACCCCATATGCAAGTTTTACGGATAGCCTCTCGACTGCAACAACCAACCCCAACCGGGACATGAAGGGGTAAGAGTCAATGCTTCGCTACAGATCACAAGGCGAGAACCCCTTATCATGCACAACAAAAACCAGCTTTGATACCAACTGTAATAACCTGCCTTTGCGACCGCTTTAAGTCGGTAATTAAACCAACTAAAACCATTCGAAACGACATCTAGTTATTGCTATGAGGTTTAATAAATCAAACACAAAATCACAGATAAATGAAATACAATAGTAGTTCATGAAGCTACTAAATAAAAAAAATCAAAATTTATACAGAGTTACAAAAGTAAATAAAGTGGAAGTCCAAATACAAGAATTTCTAAAACAAAGAGAAATAACCAGAACCAATAGATAGAGGTGACGTCTTCAATAGTCTCCAGCTTTGAAAGATGAAATCTCAATACCGCAATACTCAATCTGGCCCGAACAATAATGCAAAAACAAAAAATTCGGATTAGAGCTAACATTCTTATATTAGTGAATCAACTCAAGTGAAATATTCTATGAAATGCATCAGTAACTTAAAAGATGTTTGGGATTTCCATCCTCTAAGAATCCGTCAAACTAGATATCATATAATACAATACGGTAATATAATAGTGTCTATGTTTAAATATACTATTGAAAAGAGCATAAGTAGAATTAGATTTTTACCCTTACATCGTTTATAATACCCCAGTCTATTCGGATACCATAAAGTCCACCGTAAACTAGTGGCTACCAGAGGGAACTCCATAGGTACGGTACAAATAAAAATCATAGGGGGCTCGATCAGGATAATATGACAAGGCATACGAGGAGTACCCATGGCAGGATTCTACCGATGCATGCCCGGACCGGTGGTAACTCATAGCCGCGACTACCGCCCACCTCAAACAACAATCCCATAATCAAGGATAGCCAACATTCAAATCACAAAGTAATAGATTTGGTTCGAAGAAGTGCGTCCGATAGGAGGTGCGACCTCACTTAATCGCGGTATAGCACATGTTTTAGTCATTTTAATTATAACCCGAAGGTCAAGGACATCCATCATCATTCTCTTACTTCATTCCAATAGCGTTCGCCAAACCAACCTACTTCATTCTGGATTCTCCACCTCATACGCAGTTGTTAACGTGATTTCCAGTATTGGCAGAGAGTATGACAATATCCGATCTCGATCTCTTTAACAACCAAATGTTTACATTTTTCACACCGTGGTCATTTATATTTGAAATCATATTTTACAATATCATAAATCAATTAACTTCAATTATTGGTTTTATAAAACAATTAAGTTCAAATATTCACTACGCCATAGATGGCCTATCACAATGAAAATCCATGGTATTGCTTGCTATAATGTTGCCATTGTTATGCTGTTTTTTGTCTATTGCAACACACGCTTCAATGTGTTAGGATAGATATCAAATTGTGTTGCAGTGGCTATAGATATATTCTAAATAAAAATATTTAAAAAATTAAATACACCTCAGCGATCCATACTGTGGCGACCCGAACTTCCCCATGGAGGAAGGCCCGGATTGACTTTGAGAACAAGACGAATTAGAACACAAACAAAAGAACATTTCACTACTTATTACAACAATTTACATCAGAATAAAAGAATATCCAAAGTATGAATAAATATGACAAATTTACTAAATATCAAAGATTTACAAGTTACAATGCAGGGGAAAATAATACAAAATACAACTGAAAGTAATACACGGATATAGAGCTTTCCAAATATTGCTTCAGTTGTAAATCAAGATCCAGTGAATATAAATCTGCAAAACCAAAACTACTAGCTGCCCGTGTGGAAAATAGGGGCACCCAGAGTTTAGGTTAAAACAATAAATTCCAAGTCAGTCATGTGAATGGCGTGAGAACTAAAACATTTATTTAAAACTTTACTTTAAATCAAATATATCAAGGGACCACGCCGTATATCATGGAACGGGCTTCCTCCCAAGAATACCAGTGCATATAACAAAACAGAGCAATGTTTTTTTTGGGAAAATGAAGCTATTATAAGACCCAGGTCCTATCACACAATGCAACGCAAGCCGGGGGATAGGGTTTTTCCTTATAATAGCCAAACATGCTTGGTACGTTAAAACAAATCATTTGATACTATTATAAGTGCATAGTGTATAAAACAACTTCAAATATAAATATGTCAAGCCTAGACGACATGGGCACCATATATAGTGTCGCCAATACTAGGCTCTATAATCAAAACCGCAGATGTCACGTATTGGAAGTTGGATTTCCGTCTGTGAACCAAGCCAAGGGATCGTCCTTACCGCTTCGGGACTGCCTAGCCCGAGCCTCAGGACCCTGACTCAGGTGGGCCCTTGGATCGTCAGGGATGGCCCATCAAAGTGCAATGTGGATTAAAAAACCTTGAACAATACATTTCCCCGCCCTAGGGGGTGTAAACTGGTTATATCCCGACCAAACTATCGGCCCCGGAACGACCGATATAACCGAGGTGTCTCGCTATCCATTATCCACATAAGTAAAATGTTCGGGCATGTAAAACCCAAAACACCACTCCTAGCTAGAAGGAAACACATGTCCTCCCTGAAGTCCTCTCCCGTTTCTAGTTCACACTGGGGTGTGAGGCTCGCGAATTAATGCTACACAAAGCTATGCCACAAAGGCCGTGCTTTGATCATCAACCATAAGACTCTGCTTTTCAACAGAAGCCTTGATCATTTGCATCTCAGCATACCACACAGGCAATTCACACTATGCCACCGATGTCTATCAATCACACAGAGTGAAATCCGATGTCAGACACACATCCATTTACAAGTTCGTTCTGGGTCTGAAAGAAACCGGAGGCACCTTATTCCTCCCCCATATGTCCAATACAGGGAGAGGCCCTCGCATATCTGGTCGATCTCCAAGTACGTCTGGATGATCACCACTTATTACCTTATCTTGGGTGTACAACCCAATTAAGACATCAATAATCATCCAAACGATGTGAAGACCTCCGGTCTTCGACCACCGTCTTCATCCTCGACATATCGTCGAATCAGTTATTCAGAATGGGATAAACCCAGTCTTTCTGAATAACTCGCGTATATAATAAACAAGTGTTATAAAAAGACAACATACGCCTCATTCCAATCCAGAATATTTCTTTATCCAAATATTCATATACTTTGGGAAAGGTTCCCATTAATTTTATCAAAGATAAATTCTTTAAATTTATTCTTTAATCTTCCTTTGGATATCAATTCAATCTAATTAAAGATGCATTAAAACTCCACTTGGTTTTAATCTTCCCAAAAATCAATATTATCGATTGTTTAACTTGGGAAATCATATACTGTCTTTAACTGGGTTAAAGAACCAATGTCATTTAAAACACAGTTCATGATAAACACAAAATCACATTCCATTTCATCAGCCTTTAACCGTAAATTAGCAAGTGAACAATTCCCTAAGTATTAACCCCGAAGGCCAAAACCAACATCAGATCAATACCCAGGAAACCATTCAACTTAACTAATCTCCAGTTAGTTTCTGATTTTCTTAACTTCATTGGGTCTAAGAATAGTTTTATTAAAGATACCATTCACGACAAACCCAAAATCTCATTTGATATTAAATACAAGGCTCTGAATTGAAAATATATCGACTTATATTGAATATCAAATACTACAACCAACAAATATCGTATTGGAAATAACGATATAAATATATCTTTCAAATTTCCATAACAATATCAGTATAATCACGAAATCCAACATCGAAATATTCCGAAGACAATTTCGATTCAAATCCATTTCCAATTTATATATTGGAAATTCTGGTTATTTTTAAAACCATTTCAAATCCAATTTTTTTATTTTAAAAATAATTGGATTATAATTCTAGTTCAAAACTAGTTCATTTCAATAAAAATCTATTTTTAACTTTTCAAATATGGAATTTTTCATCCCAATTCTTTCCAAATCATTTCTTATGATTCTACACTAATTATTGATATTTTTAATAATTTAATTAAGGCCCGTACAGTCGATTTTCATAAACGGCCATCGAACCACAATTACACCGACCTTTTCCAAATTTGATTTGGACATAATTCCAAATCCAACCGTTGTATTTCTAATCTCTAATATTTGTTAGAAAGCTCTTTTCGATATGAACCCAACGGTTTCGATTTTAGGAGAATCCGACGGTCGGATCTCCCTTAATGTCCATTCGAAGTCAATGGTCGAAATTCGCAAACTGCCGCAGCGCGGCGCGTTCTATTGAGGCCATTATATAATATATATAATATATATAATATATATTTTGTCGATTTTCATTTAAAACGTATTTTATAAATCATTTTAAATTCATTTTCAAAATGATTTCAACTTCATATTCAATTTCAAATCAAAATTAAATATTCCATATCATCGATATATAAATGATTGTATTTTTCAAACATTAGATTTTGAAATCAGTTCCTTTTGGATATTCATTATAAAAATGAATAAAATCGATATAACTATCATTCACGTCAAAATGGCGTTATCTAATCAACACGGCTATATATATATTTAAATATATTCGCGTCCATCCCAAATCGGACATCAAAATCACATTTTTGATCCATTACTGAATATTATTTTAAAATATTCATTATTTTAAAATAATCGTTATTTTAAAATGTTCATTCTTTCTGAACTGGAATCAGACACAACCAATTATCATATAATTTGATTTATATGGATTTCATATACACATGTATATAACAACAATCAAACACAGTCAACCATCATCCAGAGTGCATTCTACACTGCATAAGCATCAAATATAAATATTTAATGCTTACCATAGCCTGTCAATCAATCGATCAACATACAGCTAATTGTTGGTATTAGTGTATGTCCAATATCATCCCAATACCCGTGTGGGGTTTCAATCAACAAATAATGAATTTTATTTGTGCAGTTGGGCGATGTGTAAAATTTATCGTCCCAATCAATATCAGTCACATGTGTGTACATAAACAAATCGTCCGATTTGTAAAAGAATATTTATTTTATTCATATCAACATTTAAAATTATATTTTTAACTATAAAATATTTATTCCATTCCACATCACACAATCAATTTTCACAACGCAATCAAACAAACAAACAAGTCGTCCGTAGTCTATAAACGACGGGTGTCGGGTGCTGCTAAGCACTATCTGCATCCTAGTATATATTTATAACTAGAAAGTAAATTGAAAGTGAGAAGTTCTCACCTTGATCGGTTTTGAAATCGTTAAAAACAATTATTTTAATTAAATTAAACCCGGTGTTTAATTTAATCAAAATTTCCCAATGCTTCCAATCTTGTTCTGGTTTACTCCATGGTGTAGTGTTCTTAAATACGATCACAACGCAACTGATTTTGCGAAATTCTTACGCTATTTGAAAAAGATATGGCATTTTAATACATGGATTACATATTTTAATTAATTAATAAATTAACTACACCTTAAGTAACCCTCTCTAATTAATCTTCCTCCTTAACCCGTCGTCCTTCTTCACCAGGAACAGATCGTTCCTTCAAACCCAAACATCGCGCCCCTAGGTTTGCCTTCCATCTCAATCCGCCGTGCCGGAGCCAAATCCAACCATGCTACCTCGACCATCGTTGATCCCTCTCCCCGCGCCCTGAGCAGGAGACAACTCGCACGCCCCAGCTCCCCTCTAATTGCGTGCGAATGCAGCACATATGGGGAGGAAAATCTCATGAACTAGCAAATGGTAATTGATCCCAGCCGTTAGATTTGGAAATCTCGATCACCTCTCCGATTTCCATTTTATAATTATCAAGTTTCATAGTGTAGATTTATGATCAGAGGGGGGAGGGGGAAATTCTGGAGAAAATCGGCCTTAGAAATCGCCGGAGGCGGCTTGAGAAATTTTGACCGTGAATGTGCCCTTTGACTAGGGTTTGACCTTTTATAGATTTTTATATTTTATTTATTTTAATCTCAAAAATGTATATTTACCGATACGAGCTCCAAATCAAACCCAACGACTTTCGCCCCTAGCTAAATACCCCCATTCTGAACACAATGGAATTGTTTCGTAAGCCAATTCTATCGTTTTGATCAGTTTTTAACAAATTTAAAATATAAATCAATATATATTCTATTTGAACGTACATTTTAATGTAGCGGGGCCACATACTGACTCTGAAAATTCGAGAAAATTTATTTCTAGCTTCATAGTGACGATACGGTCCTAACAAAACTAATTTCGTCGAATTTGAAGACCATTTGGGAAATGGCCATTTTCTGGTCGATCCAATTCAAATTAAAACTGTCAAAACACGTTTTCTTTTGCCACGCTCACATATTGATTTCAAAAATTATGTAAATTGGAATCTAGCAATAACTTGACATCCCGGATCCAACAAATGTGGTTTCTTCGAAAATGGAGGTCGTTTGCAAAATGGCTATTTTTAAAGGCTATATTTATTCCATAACGACTATTTCGAATATTCAACTGGCCATAACTTTTGACTCCCACTATAAAATTTCAATTTTTCAGATTCGTTAGAAAGATATTTATAAACAGATTCAAATATTTTTGGTTTCACAAAAATCCGATTTATTTTGAATCCTATACATTCATTTTAAATTTTAAATTTTAAATTTGAAATCGAATTTTCAAACTACCGCGCCATTTCCAATTCCTTTTACATAATTAAAATAAAATTTATATTCTAACTTCAATTCAAATAAATATATACGTTCTAATTCTATTCAAAATAAATTTCTTATCGTTATTATTTAAAATAATTCATTTTAAATATTCAAAATTCATTAAAATTGCCAAAATAAAATTTTTAAATTGGTTCGAATTTTCCAGGTTGTTACAATCTCCCCCTCTTAAAATCTTTTCGTCCCCGGAAAGGAATGGAGATGAAAGTTGTTTAACTAACCAACTCAGCTTTCATTATTTTAATTATGGCTTAGGTTCTTCAATTTTTTAGTTTTTAAGAACTTTTCAATTTTTTTAAAAAATTTGGCTAACACCCTAAATTTTTGAAAAATTTCGCCATAACCTCCTTTGTACGGGAGCACCGGGAAAATCCCCAAACCGCCACACAGGCCTCTCCAATCAAAAAGAAAAAGAAACAGCCAAGCAGCTAGCCAATCGGCTCATAAAATCATCAAAAACCCCAAGAAATACAATAAACATGTTTCAATTTGTCGGGCATACAATTTTATTCCTCTGCTTAGCTTCCTTGCAATGACCTGTTCAATGTATATATATGTATATGCATGCGATTTCAAGCAATTCCCAATTCAGTCCAATATTTGATATCATTGGGTTATATGTATCGTTCTTTCACATAATGGTTTTATTAGATAACAAATAATCATACAACACAACCATCAATAAATTAGTGAATTAACATTTCAAATTCATAATTTTGACATATATACAGAAAATCATGTTTTTGATGCCAAGTCACAACAATATATTCTAACTATATTTTGGTTCTCACACCAGTCAATTGGAAATATATAGATATCCCACTTTCGGCACTCAAATATAGACTATTGATGCTGACATGTCAATCATCAGTACCATCAGAGTCATCTCCGGGCGACTAGAGTGTGATTCTATATCCATCCAGTATATTTATGACTTCCAACACACATGGATCAAACATATATTAAAATCTCTATATACTTGATTGTCCAAATCAATTCAAAATAAATATTCAAATAAGAATAATAAAGTTTAATTTTCAAAACAAAATTTGTTCAATTTTATTTTAAAAAACAACTCTTCGGACTCATTCTAGGATACTGCTGATCCCATCTCTAACGAGTCATTCTCATTGGATATTGCTAATCCAATCTTTGATGAATTCTTTCATTGGTTCTAACGTGTCTTGTTCTCCGAGCTCTGTAAACCAAAGCTCTGATACCAAATGTGGCGACCCGAACTTCCCCGTGGAGGAAAGCCCGGATTGACTTTGAGAACAAGACGAATCAGAACACAAACAGAAGAACATTTCATTGCTTATTACAACAATTTACATCAGAATACAAGAATATATAGAGTGTGAATAAATATTACACATTTACTAAATATCAGAGATATACAAGTTGCAATGCAAGGGAAAATAATACAAAATACAACTGAAAGTAATACACGGATACAGAGCTTTTCGAATATCGCTTCAGTTGTAAATCAGGATACTGTGAATATAAATCCACAGAACCAAAACTACTAGCTGCCTGTGCGGAAAATAGGGGCACCCAGAGTTTAGGTTAAAACAATAAACTCCAGGTCAGTCATATGACTGGTGTGAGAACTAAAACAGTTATTTAAAACTTTACATTAAATCAGATATATCAGGGACCACGCCATATAACACGGAACGGACTTCCTCCCAAGAATACCAGTGCATATAACAAAACAGCGCAACGCTTTTTGGAAAAATGAAGCTATTATAAGACCCAGGTCCTATCACACAATGCAACGCAAGCTGGGGGATAGGGTTTTCCTATATAATAGCCAAACATGCTTGGTACGTTAAAACAAATCATTTGATACCATTATAAGTGCATAGTGTATAAAGCAGCTTCAAATATAAATGTATCAATCCTAGATGGCATGGATACCATATATCATGTCGCCAATACTAGGCTCTACAATCAAAACCGCAAATGTCGCGTATTGGAAGTTGGATTTCCATCTGTGAACCAAGGCAAGGGTTCGTCCTTACCGCTTCGAGATTGTCTAGCCCGAGCCTCAGGACCCAGACTCAGGTGGTCCCTTGGATCGTCAGGGATGGCCCATCAAAGTGCAATGTGGACTAAAAACCTTGAACAATACGTTTCCCCGCCCTATAGGGCGTAAACTGGTCATATCCCAACCAAACTATCGGCCCCGGAACGACCGATATAACCGAGGCGCCTCGCTATCCATCATCCATATAAGTAAAATGTCCGGGTGTGTAAAACCCAAAACACCACTCCTAGCTAGAAGGAAACATATGTCCTCCCTGAAACCCTCTCCCGTTTCTGGTTCACACCGGGGTGTGAGGCTCGTGAATTAATGCTACACAAAGCTATGCCACAAAGGCCGTGCTTTGATCATCAACCACAAGACTCTGCTTTTCAATAAAAGCCTTGATCATTTGCATCTTAGCATGCCACACAGGCAATTCACGCTATGCAACTGATGTCTATCAATCACACAGAGCGAAATCCGATGTCAAACACACATCCACTTACAAGTTCGTTCTGGGTCTGAATGAAACCGGAGGCACCTTATTCCTCCTCCACATGTCCAATATAGGGGAGAGGCCCTCAATATCCGGTCGATGACCACTTATTACCTTGTCTTGGGTGTACAGCCCAATCAAGACATCAGTAATCATCCAAACGATGTGAAGACCCACGGTCTTCGACCACCGTCTTCATCCTCGACATATCTATCAAAGATAAATTCTTTAAATTTATTCTTTAATCTTCCTTTGGATATCAATTCAATCTAATTAAAGATGCATTAAAACTCCACTTGGTTTTAATCTTCCAAAAAACAATATTAACGATTGTTTAACTTGGGAAATCATATCCTGTC